>AYLM01001021.1:0-44287 GCA_001625345.1 Cairneyella variabilis | reverse complement strand
CACCTCCTCCACCCCCTCCAGTGCCTGGTACGGGCAGCATGCCTCCACCACCTCCACCACCTCCGCCTCCCCCAATGCCTGGAAGCGTTCCGGGTACGCCTGGGGGCATGATGCCTCCACCACCTCCTCCAATGCCTGGCAAGTTAACTGGCAAATTCTTGGCCGCTCAGCCTACATATAGCGCTGTTCCAACCCTTGGATTACCTGTAGCAAGACCTAAGAAGAAGCTTAAAGCACTGCATTGGGAAAAGGTTGATACACCAATGACTACCCACTGGGCAGCTCACGCTCCAACAGCGGAAGAGAAGCAGGAGAAGTATGCTGAACTTTCGCGGAAGGGTGTTCTTGACGAAGTCGAGAAGCTCTTCATGGCCAAGGAGATCAAGCAGCTCGGAAAGGGTGGTGGGAAGAAATCAGACAAGAAGCAGATCATCTCCAGCGACCTTATGAGGACTTTTCGTAAGTTTAAAGCCATATTTTGAATTCGAACTGAGCTAATTCTCGACAGAAATCTCGCTGGCCAAATTCTCCTCATATTCAGTTGAGAAGATACTCCAAATCATCATCCACTGTGATAAGGAGGTCTTAGACAACGCTGTAGTCATGGACTTCTTGCAAAAGGAGGATTTGTGCAACATTCCTGAAAATACAGCTAAGCTACTTGCACCTTACAGCAAGGACTGGACTGGAGCAGAAGCCAATTCAGAGGAGCGAGAACTGGACCCCTCAGAACTCACCCGGGAAGATCAAATTTACCTTCAAACCGCATTTGAGCTGCACCATTACTGGAAGTCGAGGATGCGAGCATTGGCGTTGACACGCACATTTGAGATTGAGTACGATGAGATTTCTCTGAAGTTAAAGCAGGTTGTCACCGTATCAGAGTCATTGCGAGATTCGGTTGCTTTGATCAACGTCCTCGGTCTCATCCTTGATATTGGTAACTATATGAACGATGCGAACAAGCAGGCTAGCGGTTTCAAGCTGAGCTCACTTTCACGTCTTGGAATGGTTAAGGACGACAAGAACGAATCTACCTTCGCAGATATGATGGAGCGAATTGTCCGAAACCAATACCCTGAATATGAGCATTTCACCGAGGACATCAGTGGCGTTGTCGCTGCACAGAAAGTAAACGTCGAACAGCTTCAAAAGGATGCCAAGCGATATATCGACAATATTAAGAACGTCCAGATGTCACTCGACTCCGGTAATCTGAGCGATCCCAAGAAGTTCCATCCACAAGACCGCGTCACCCAAGTAGTGACCAGATCCATGAAGGATGCCAGAAGGAAGGCCGAGCAAATGCAACTCTACCTAGAAGACATGGTCCGCACCTACGACGACATCATGGCTTTCTACGGCGAAGATCCGACTGATGAGAACGCCCGTCGTGACTTCTTTGCAAAGCTGGCTAGCTTCGTTGTGGAGTGGAAGAAGTCAAGAGAGAAGAACATCGAGCTGGAGAAGGTACGCAAGCGTAACGAGGCTTCAATGAAGCGCAAGCATGCACAATTAAAGGTCGGTGCGGGACCGTCGGATGGCAGCGCACCACCTTCGCCTTCCTCTGCTGGTGCTATGGACTCGCTCCTCGAGAAGTTGCGCGCTGCTGCTCCTCAGGCTCGGGATGAGAGAGATCGCCGACGACGAGCACGTCTTCAGAACAAGCATCAAGTCCGCAAGGCTTCCGGTCAACATATTCCCGATCCAGACGAGATCCCAGAGGCCGAGAATGCGTTGAAGAGTCCGGGTATGGATTCTAACAGTACTGAAGGTGTGCTGAGTCCTGGATTGCCTGAGGGAGACGAGGATGATGTTGCGGCGAAGGCACTGGCTTTACTGGGCGAGATGGACCAGGATCCAGTGGAAGCTGAGCGCAGAGAGAGTATGCGACGAGCACGCCGAAACGCAGATGAGGAGCGGCGGGCTCGACGCCGACGAAGAGATAAGACGACGGCTTCTACTGCAGAGACACTGGGCGAGCAAGAGGCGATCCCTGAAGAGACGACCCTTGAGGAAGCTGGCTCGCAAGCTGGATCGAGACCACAGACTAGAGAGGGTGATGCAGATAAGGAGAAAGTCCCTATGCCGACGACGGTGGTGACTGACCCTGAGGGCAGCGAGCAGAAGCCGATTGAGTTGGATGAGGATTGAGAGACGATGAGAGGAGTTTGATGCGTTAAGACTTTTTAATGTCTAGTGCGACAGGATTCGATTTCATGTTGTAGCATGATTGAAATCTCGTCTTCGATTGAGATTTTTCTCTTTCCTTTTCTTCGTTTCTAGGACGGATGGTAGGGCGGTGAATGAGTGACTCAATGGATGGAATGGCAGATGGCTTTCTTTCGAAGTTCCTGATGGAATGGATGAATGTGCTAAGGGCACGTTTGTAGAGTATCAGATGGCGATGTACAAATACGATGGCGATGTACAAATACGATGGCGGGTAGTGCAAGAGGGAGGCATGGACTGCATTTCGTTCTTGCAGTGGTTGATTGGATTTCTACATAGTGTGCGTGCTGTGGTAGGATGAGCAGACGAATGGAGTGGTAGCTCAGCTTGATGGTTGCAGCATTACGATGCGATTCTCCACTGGGCTTGTGTAGATATTGGTGGATGAATGAAAATGTTTAAGATATTCCCTAGTGTTTGTGAGGTTTTGCTGCGTGAATGTTATGTATTCAGTGATGACATCTGCATGGAGTTCTACGAGTGCTTAAATTTTGCTGCTGCTACGTTTTGTTCACCTTTTGAACCGTAGTTACAGGAAGTTTAGCAGGTGGCCTGGGTGGCTGTCAAGAGGATCGAGTCAGAGCAACTTGAGAGTCTTTGGTTATGGGACAGAGCTGGATGGAGAAGAGCCATTTGGAATACTAATTACGGTTCACGTTCACTTAACAGAGGGAGGCAGGCCCAGTCAGACCGGAGGGGCCGGAAGGCAGGGGCAGAGATTAAAAGTGAAATTCGGGGGGCGGTGATGGTTTTGCCTCGTCTGAGATAGGAAGGCGAAGAAGAATGTTCACTGCGTTAGACTTGCCTACAGCCCCCGTTCTCACTGTTTCGCTCTGAGCTTCTGTGAAGTCTTCAGTTGCTACTTTGCCGCACGTTGCACTTTCTGCCAAAGGCAAAGGCCGCTTCTCAGCTTATTTTCGAGGCTCTCTTCTTCGACTCCTGCCTCGAAAACCATCCTGTCTCTTCACAACTCCATAGCACCTACTCGTTCATTGACAACGACTCAATTGCAGGGTTGGTGAAAATCTCTTGCCCTAAATGCAACGTCTTCAATGACAACTCAACCACTTGACTTTTCGCGAAGTCCAAAGCTGACTTGTCAGCATCTTTTGTTGTGCCAAAAAATCTCTCCTTCGTGAAATATTTTGAATTTGCAACCTTTGTTTCACGATCCAGGACAACCTTGAGCATTCCAAGTATTCGAATTGTGCCTTAATGGTAGGTCGTTGCAGTTCACTTTTTGGGTCTCTCAGACCTTGCTTCTTTTCAATTACGCCATAGCTAACTTGTTTCTTCAAGTTCAAAATATCTCTCAGACTTGAGATATTTTGAACCACCAGCATCTCTCATTATTGACCACAATACTGCCCAACCACAATCAAGACTCTCCGATGGCGATCCTTACCAACCTAGAAGGGAGTAGAATTGAGTTACGTATCAAACGAAACTCTGACAATACCTACTTTGATGAGCATGTTAAGATTGGCGATCGCGAGAAACCCAATGCTTTGTTTTGTGAATGCTACATCATTCCAGAGCACGATGCAGCATATAGCACTTCAGTCGCACTGAAGGCAGGTTTCCGATGGAATGATTGCTCAAGCGTACTTATCCTTTAAAGACCTCTCAATTAGTAGAAATTATTTTCTATTTCGACTCACTCTGCAATGAGAGTCGCTGATGTTTTCCAGATGAGAGCTTGGACATCGAAAGCAACGTCATGGGAATTGTACCACAAGACCTTTGGCAGTCTCAGAGTCGAGGTTGTTCAAGAGTACTATAGTCTTCAGTGGATGACTGACGCCCAATATGCGAAGCACATCAGCAGAAAGCTGTCGGAGGAGGTCAGTACTCGATTGAGGCAAATATCGAAAAGTTTTTCTAATTACAACAGTTTGCGTCAGCGGCGCGTGAAAGCAAGCCGTGGCAGGCCCAAAGCGTTGACCCCGAAGCCTTCAAGAAACATGGGATTACAAGTGCTGTTGGGTGAGTAGTCGAATCGACAATGATTACAGGCCCAGTACCTCTGATGCTCACAAAGACTTGTCAATAATCGACCATACAAGTTCAGAGACGCGTTCTATAAAGTTGGCGTTCAGTCCTCAGCTCCTATCAATTTCCATTTTCACTGTCGCCCATCTGGTCAGTTCTCTTCTCCTCTGGGACGCACAGAAACTAAACTAACAATCTTTTCAGAGTTCCTTGAGCAAGTCAACATTGTGTAATTTCCACCACCCCTGCACAGCTTCTCATGGAAGCGGCTTCAGCTGGACGAACGCAAGATTGCCTTGGGCGAGATACAAGCAATTGCAAGAAGAAAGGCTCCTGGATATGGCAGTGAGAGTCAGGACAGCTTCAATGAGCCCCGATTATGGCTTCCTTGGAGTCATTTGGACGTTTGGTAGAGCGAGCATTCAACGTATTACAAGTAGGTTTCTTGATTAACTCAATTTTCCCGTTCTCAGAAATGCTAACGTTGAGTCCAGAAAGCATGGAAAGAATCAGAATCGAGATGATGTCAGAGAAGAACTTGCTGCCGCTTAGATACATCGTATTATCGATACTGCCCATGGTCCGCAGCCCGTTTTCCACCTCCGATCCCAAAGCGCTCGCCCTACACCGATTCTTATTGCTGACTCCCAACCTAGTCGCCGCCTAAACAGCTCCCTCAAACGCTCCAGAGGATCAACCGACAGAGAGCACGGCAATGTCAAGAAGGAACCTTCCGACTTCGGGGATGATGCTGGCGCGAGTAAGAGAGTTCGTCCAAACAATGAGATGAAAAGAGAGCGGAGCCCGATCATCAAACAAGAGTCTATAGATGTTGATGCACTGTCCAGAACCCGAGTTAGAAGTGCTGCCCAGCCCTACTATCAAGCATCGCGCAAGTCGAACTATCTCAGCGTCACCAGCTAGACACGTCAAGTTTGAGGAACGAGTGGATGTGTCGACTTGGCACATATTGAGGAGTATGTTGCCGATGCCAACGAGCCACATGCGGGGGAGCAAACTGGTCTCGAAGAAGATGTTAAGCACAAGCCATCGGCAGAAGATGTTGCGGAGATCAAGGAGAGACTTGCAGAGATGGAGAGGGATAATGCACTTCAACAGGCTGAGAACGATCGCCTGATGCTGGAGATCATGAGCAAGTACGGCAAGAATGAATAGGGGAGTGATGCACCTGAAAGTCAGTTCGACTACTTGTGATATGGTGATTGTGGCACATGGCTTTCTGAACTCCGGTTGATAGATGCCGAGTACAAGAGATCCAGATAAATGAGAAATTCTATCCTGCAAAAATTGAATCGATTTGAGAATTGTGCTGAGTGAAGTGAACTCCCAAGGAACGACGCTATCCAGGGACTGGCATGCCCTTGAATTCACGTCCTACTACAAGTCTCCGCTTCTTATGTCAGCAGCCACTACATCATGAGCTCATTTTTGTCGTCCTAGGTCCCGTCTGGTGAATCGTCCAGCTTATATCTTTACTGTGGGAAGATGCCACCACGCTAGAAACATTACTGTGGGTGCTGACGACGAAAACAGAGTGAAGGTGGAGCGTTTTGACAACACTTAGTGGTAATAGGGACCAAAGGAGCGTTCGTGGTCGAAGGATACTTCAAAGAATGCTTGTATTTCCTAGTCACGGCCGAATGGCTTGTAGTGGCTAGATAACATCAAAGGGTGGATATATTCATTTTGCATTTAGCCGCCATGAACGTCGGCATTTGAACATCTTCAGTACACCAACCCCGCCGTGGGGTGGTAACAATCTGGAAAGTACTGTATCTATCCACTCTCGGTTCATACGTCAATGGCCTTATAAGTATGCAGGTAAGTGTTTCTCTTGTTTCATATACCTACGATCTTTGCTACGAACTATCCTTCCATCATCATGGCGATCTCTGCGCACCACGAGGTCAAGCAACTCGTCCTCGGATACAACGACGTTCATCCTTTCTCCGAAATTAATATCACCGACCGAGCCAGCGTTCAGGAACTTCTAAAGACCCTCCTCGACCCTCTCAAACCTCATTTCTCCCCGCTCAAAGCACGCGTCAGAGTCCCCGGCGGAACAGCGGTCCGCTTCGACCAGACAGCAGCAGAAGTCGAAGGAATATGCCGCCCTATGTGGGGTCTGGCAAGCTTGCTTGCGGGCGGAGGAGAGTATAATGGCACACAGTGGTGGATAGAGGGCTTGAAGGCCGGCACGGATCCTGAGAGCCCGGAATATTGGGGAGACCCAAGGGACAATGATCAGAGAATGGTCGAGATGTGTCCGTTAGGGTTCATGCTCGCTGTCGCCCCTGTCTTCTGGGAGTCTCTAAGTGACAAGGAGAGGGGTAATGTGGAGCGCTGGTTGGGAAACTCGATCAACGAGAAGAAGTGAGCTCTCCCTCACGACTTGTTGAAGTCTGTCATTGATGCCCAGTAGCATGCCAAATACCAATTGGCTCTGGTTCCGGGTGTTCGCAAACCTTGGATTGAAGAAGAACGGCGGCAAGTACTCCCAGGAAAAGATAGAGCAAGATATCGTACATCTGAACTCGTTCTTCCGCGGCGAGGGTTGGTCAAATGACGGACCAGAGGGAGTCTGGCAGCAAGATTACTACAGCGGGAGCTTCGCCATCCAGTTCCTTCAGCTGCTCTATGCAAAGCTGGCAGGGGATGACGACCCCGCCAAAGCTGCGGAGTTCAAGAAGAGAGCCCAAGATTACGCTTTGGACTTTATCCACTACTTCGACGAAGAGGGCAGAGCAACGCCATTTGGCCGCAGCGTCGGCTACAGATTTGCGATGGCCGGCTTCTGGGGAGCTTGTGCATATGCCGACATCGAACTTCCAGCACCTCTTACATGGGGAATTGTAAAGGGCCTCCTGCTGAGGAACCTGCGTTATTGGCAGACGCAGAATCAAATCTGGAGTCCGACAGGTACCTTGACCATCGGTTACTGTTTTCCTAACATGTATATGGCTGAGAACTACAATTCTCCACAGAGCCCAATGTGGGCTTGCCTTGCATTCATCTGCCTTGCTGCAGCTGCAGACCATCCATTCTGGACATCCAAGGAAGAGCCGTACCCAACGCATCTGCTGCCAAAGGTAAAAGCACTCAAGCATCCTGGCCATATAATCAGCTACCTTGGAGGACACCGCCTTCTGCTCTCGTCTGGTCAAGCTTGCAGCTATCCGATGAAAGGTACACATGCCAAGTATGGCTGCTTCGCGTACAGCAGCGCCTACGGATACTCCGTGCCTACTGGGTGTTTCACCCTCGAACAATTTGCACTTGCTTCACAGCTCGGCCTGTCTGATGATGGTGGCGAGTTCTGGAAGACTCGTCGGCTCTGCGAAGTGGCCGTTATTGAATCACACGAAGACTTGCCAGTGTTGAAGTCGATATGGAAGCCTTACCCAGACGTTACGATCAAGACTTACCTCCTTCCTCCTGTCGAGGAAACGCCCAACTGGCATCTGCGAGCCCACAAGATCGAAGCTGGCAGAGAAGTCATGACAGCAGATGGAGCATTCGCCATCCGCAACGAAGTGAAGCCCTTCGGCCGATATCTCGGCCTCTATGATGCTGAGAAGTGTGAGGGCACAATGCCGAAGATTATCGGAAACTACGATCTTAACACTCCTGAAGGCAGCTCACCTGGATCTACTGGAGCATTTGCAGTCTCAAAGGGTGCTGTTGGAATTGTTGCCTTGGAAGCAGGATCCCTAAGAATTGCAATGCATGTCAATGCTGACCCGAACTCGAATCTGGTTGAAAGTAGAACTATCATTCCTACGTTACAGCATACGATTGAGAAGGGAGAGACGGCCTGGTATGTGACTGCTATCTATGCAAAGCCGTCTGGAGAGCATGTCAAACCTTCGACTTACCTGGATGGATGGGAGAACAAGCCGGCGATCCCAAAGTGGTTGCAGGATGAGTTCCTTCTTGAATGATCCACGTATTATGGCCTAGCATTATGACCTACTATCTTCATGTGAATGAAAGTTGATAGAGCCAGGTACTCTCAGCGTTACATGTTTAATCTTGGTGAAAATGCGACGACTGCTGTGACTCTGGACGGTGGGCTGCGGCCATTGACTTCACCGAGTTCTCCCAACCCAGACAATACTTCATATGAAGCTCACAGGTTAAGACATCCGAAACGCAAACCGATTATCGAGCGTCAGCCTTGTGGTCAAGTTCAGGAACGGCACAGCGAGGCAAGAGAATGGTAACGGTCCTGCATCGCGAAAGCCTAACCTGATGCGTCGCTCCACGAGTAACCGCTTTGCAGCAAACCCAGATTTGGATTGCACATGGTTGAGTGTCTGGTCTTGGTTGAATGTGACGTTCCAGTCGCTCGTCTCCCTTCGAAAGATATAGATTGCATACCGACAAAGCTTGCGAGTGCATGCTTCCCTGTCCTTACCCCTCTCAGCTCGGTCTGTCAGTACCAATTTATCCAGTTCTCTAACCACTTCAATATTCAAGACATTAAAAATTTACTTTTGGAAAGGTCTACGTCTCATGTTCTCACTTGCTGTTAGCTGCACGTCGGTTGCTTTGACAGATATGGCCATTCATCAAAGGCCGAAACGGTACACCCATTAGAACGGCGCTGCAGCATCTTTGGTGCCCCGCGTTCTGCATTTCTGAAGATCCCCTCCACCGGTGCAAACTTCCGGCTATTTTAAAGTTCCTACTGGGTGGGTATTCACATGCCTGAAGTTGAGCAGCATTTACCCGGCATTCGGTTGGTTAGTGTATGGAGGACGCATTTTATCCGTCTTGGATCGATCACTCCTGGGCTGAGTGTGCCCTAGGAAGTTTGATCCTACCCTGGTTTCCCTTTGGTCCAGCGAGCTTGAATTATTTGATGAGGTGGTGTCCTCGACATCAACATCGTCTGTTCTTCACTTGTTAACGCATTTATTTTCCTCGTGAGAGTGAAAGTCCTTTGGCAATATAGAGGACCAGACGGCATTTTATTCTGTGAGGAAGTATACCGCCAAAATGGGTATATTACAGTATATCGTTAAGAATGACGCCATGAAAAGGTATGCCACACACCCTATAAGCAGACACGCTTTGCTGATAATTGCAAGTGATCCCCAGGAGATCTACGGTAATGTTAATACATCCCTTTCCAGAGCCTCGAGACTGACTAAATCAAGGATGGAGGGTTTTCGCATTGGGTATGCATTCCTATAATACGCCCTGAGCTCCAAATTCTCGTTTGTTTGGCTTCAGGTACTAATATTCTATACAGCTTGTTCAGGTATAATTTCGAAGCCCTTAGCAGCGGTTTCCCCAAGTCGCTTCGTTGGGGTCGAGGCTTTTCTCCCTGAATATGGGAAGATGATACAACGGGACTAATAGTTTGCAGCTTGTTTTGGCGGCATGCTGTTTGGGTGGGGTAGGTCAAAACCGAGCAACACGAAGCTTGAACGTCGCTGACGCGCGAAAAGATATCGGGTCAATCGGAGGCATTATTGTGATGGATTCCTTCAAGAAGTACAGGTCCTTGGTAACGAATACCGTATTCAATGCTCATCAGTTGCACAGGGAATACCACATTACAAAGGCAGTCGCCGCGAACTTAAATAGCAATAGTAGGTTGGTTTGACTCCAATTCTTCGCGCTGTCTGACAAAATCAGTCGTCAGCACGCTTCAGGCGGGGTGCTTCTTCGGATCTTTGATCGCCTACTGGGTTGCCGATAAATGGGGCCGAAAAGTAAGACCAGAAGTTGTTTTGGGCAAATTGCTACTTACACGAATGCCAGCCTGCCTTACTCATCTCTTCTGGTATCACAATGGTGGGCATCATTATCCAGGCCAGCTCTGGTGGACACCTGTACGTTTAGATGGCCTGTGAAACACAAAACCATCTGTCATGCTGATGTTGCATAGCTCGGCGCTTTACGTCGGACGACTTGTCGCTGGATTTGGAGTTGGTGCTGCAAGCATGCTCACTCCACTATACGTGCGTGCGCTACTTAATCAAAGGGGTGCTCTGCATTGACAAGGTGTATAGGTCAGCGAGAACGCGCCGCGTGCTATTCGTGGTGGCTTGACTGGTCTATACCAGCTGTTTATTGCCGCTGGCACCATGCTGAGCTTTTGGATCAACTATGTAAGCATTGCCGATGAAATTGTGCAAAGTTGGCATTGACAGAATTGTATCCAGGGAGCTCACAAGAACTTTATGCCATTCGATATAACCAATGCCGCATGGCAAGTACCCTTGGCATTGCAAGCCCTTCCCGCCCTTTGCCTTTTCTTCGGAATCGTCCTTTGCAGAGAGTCTCCCCGGTGGCTGGCGAGACAAGATAATTGGGAGAAGGCAACTACGGTGCTGTCCAAAGTCAGCAAGTAAGCTGCATTAAGTCCGCATACTTCGAGTCACAACTAACTTTATGAAGCCTCCCCCCTGAACATCCCTATGTCCAGATGGAACTAGAAGAAGTATGGAGCTCCAGCTATAATGTTCAAATATATTACTGACACGATTTTAGATGAGAGTGCAGTTGGAGAATGAGCAACAGCTGATCGGGGGATCGACGTTTTGGGATCTGCAGCGTGAGATGTGGACCATCAAGGGGAACAGGAATCGAGCACTTCTCTCAATTGGTCTTATGGTCTGTCAACAGATGACTGGAACGTAAGCTTGTATTCCATTTCTTCTCTACATTTTCATGATGTTGACCAAACACCACTTCCAGTAATGCCATCAACTACTATGCGCCAACGATCTTCTTGGACCTCGGTATCCCAGTGAGTCGAAGACCATCCATCGCATCGCTTTTAGCTAATTTCGATATAGAGCGCAAACACCGGGCTTTTCGCCACCGGCATCTATGGCGTAGTGAAAATGGTGACCTGCGCTGCCTTCCTCCTCTTTGCCGCTGACTCTCTTGGCCGTCGCAAGTCCCTCCTCTGGACATCCATTGCTCAAGGCTGCGCTATGTTCGTCATCGGTTTCTATGTCCGCTTCGATCCTCCAATCACTGGTCAACCCATTCCTCCCGTTGGCTACTTCGCTCTCGCCTGCATCTTCTTCTTTGCAGCATTCTTCCAATTTGGATGGGGCCCATGCTGTTGGATTATTGTGTCTGAGATCCCAACCGCAAGACTCAGGGCGATGAATGTAGCGCTGGCGGCGGCGACGCAGTGGCTGTTCAATTTTGTTGTTGCACAGGCAGTGCCACATATGTGAGTACTAGATGTGAAGGATTTTTGAGACGTTACTGATGAAATGGAACAGGCTGGCAACTGTGGGAGCCAATGGCTATGGCACATACTTCATATTCGGATCTTTCTGCTTTGCAATGTTCTTCTTTGTTTGGTTCTTGATTCCCGAGACAAAGGGAATGAGTCTCGAGAGAATGGATGACATGTATGACCTTATCTTTTCTTCTTTGGGGTGTGATCACTGACTTTCTTACAGCTTTGGTGTGACTGAGCTGGTCAAAGGCCGAGATGAGGAGCACGGCGCGGAGGGTGCTGAGAAAACGGGGAATACGACGGTCCAGGAGAGCACGGCTGATGTGAAATCGGATGACCACGCAATCGCCCAGAATGTGGAAGATCGGGAGCTCGCGATTTGAGGATTTCGTCCGAAAACTGCTTAGAGATTACAAAGGAGCGGAAGTCCCGGTTTTGTAAGCACAGCTGGTGTGTCTCGGAACGGCAAACGACCTGCTTGATTTCGCTCCGATGGTGAGGGAATGTATGGGTCAAGTGTTCGCTGCTGTCGCATTTTGCTCTTAGTTTGCATGCCTCGGTATATATCACATACCTTCCTCATGGACTGTTACTAAAGTGAGCAACGCACTTCACCAGGTTTGCTCATAATCCAAGGGCAACAGTTTCACTGAACAGCATCTACTTCTAGGTGCGTTTATGGGTAATTATGTTTTGTTCTATTAAATGCATAATGTCTAAATACTTTTCTGTGTAATGCCTTTTGTTATGTTCGAGTGTCCACGCCAACGAAGCTATGCCGAGTGATTGAGTTCTGCAAGCTGTGAGAACTCATTCTTGCTTGTCGGAATAGCTGGTCAAGGTTTCTATGGTATTGTAGGATCATGAAGAAAATCAATGCTGTTTAAGTAAGGATAAGCAGCAAGCAGCCAAAGAAAGCGACACGCTTCCCCTCAGCACCAACCCATTCCCATGTCTTGTCCACAAAGATCAGGAAGGTAGTATCTTTTGTATCAGTGGCGTTTATTCAGAGTCGCACTTCGTCTTGCTTCCAAGGCTACAATTCTCTGCATCTGCTCTTGCTTTTTTCGAAGAATCTCCTCAACCCTCTGTGCCGCAGTGAGCTGCTGGTCCAATAGTTCTTCTTCTTTCTTGAGTCTGAGAAGTTCCTCATCCTCATCGGTCTTAATTGGACCGGCATTTCCACCAAGAACTGTATTGATAAGCCCTCCATTGCTCTCAATACCAATTTCAGCTTCATTCTCACGTTTGATCTTCTTGGGAAGACCACCATCCATGTCCTCGTACTTAATGGTCGAACTTTGTGAGTAAGAATCGACAGAAGGAGTCTGCAAAACCTGGGCACTAAGTGCAGGCCGTTTCGGAGCCCGTGGCAGAGGAAGATCATCATCGTCATCTAGGTAGATGACTTGTAGTTGAGATCGCGGGATCTTAGGAAGCTTTGGTGGCTCACCCGGCTCGGTCTTAATGGCCATCGGTGCTGAAGTATTGCAGCTTGCAGTCTCATTCTGTGCTGATGATCCGCCATCTGGAGCGGAGGCAGCACTTGTTGGTACCACTGGACGATGTTCAGGTGGGATCTTGCCTCTCTCAAAGTGTTGTTGACGGATCTTCAAGTGTCAGCTCCGCCTATGCCCGAAGAATTTCCTTTCTCAAAAACACTTTACGATTCAAAATTATTTAGGGCTGCTTACCTGCAGGCTGAGATATAGTTTCTCTCTTTCTCTCAAAAGCAGACCTCTCCACGGACGCCACCTGTTTGGTATCTCGTCAATCTCAAACAGCTGCTTCTCAATGTCATTTGCATCCACATCGGGTCCTGCTTCAGCAACTTTGTGCTTCAGGGTATGTTCCTTATCGTATTCCTTTGTGAGCTGTCAGTTTGGCTTTCGGCTGGAAGTTAGTCTGGCTGGAGATTACCTGGAGCGCTTCGAAGCATGGCTTCCGTTGCTTAGCGTATTTGAGAGAACCCCATGGCTGGCACTCTAACGGTACGGGACACTTAGCAATTGGATTATTTTGGATGAAGTCTTATTTATCAGCAAGAGCAAAACATTTCTCGTGTCACGAGTGTCAATGCTTACCGATGCTTCGTACCACATAATAGAAAGAAAGCTCTAGGGAATAATCAGACTTCCAAGACGACCAGCCTGGGAGTTTGGGCTTCTCGGACCACGAATTTTCACCCATAGCAATCCTATCGACTTGTCAGTAAATATGCTGAGTTACTGTTGAATGATAAATTCTCACCCAATTTTGTGGGTAATACCATCCTTATCGAAGCTCTTCTGATCTACCTTTGAAGCCTGAGCGACACGCGGAGTGTCGTATGCCTTCATTCGATGCTCATATTGCGCTCGGCTCCTTTTTATGGAGGTTCGGTTTTTGTACTTGCATGTCTTAATGCAGAAACCACCTAGAACAGAGGAGTTCATTCCCGGGATATCAGTTTCATGAGAAAGATTTTCATCTATAAAGTATCAGCACCCGGATTTTCACGAGGTTGAAGAAGTTTTGTTATCCTACCAGCAATAAGGGAATCAAATGCCAAGCTTGCATTCCTCACATCAGTGCCGGCAATCTTCAACCTGTCAAAGCTTTGGAGCACACACTTATTGATTGGGCCCTCGGTGCGTAGGTCGTTCTTAGTAAAACGCTTCTGGCCGAGCTCAAACATCGGATCTTTATTGAATACCCACACCATGATCCCTTCCCAACCCCCCCATTCAAATCCCTTTTCAAGGCTGATCTCGATGGCGTACGAGGTCTGCTCTGGGATAATATATCTAGTCGCCTCCATCACCGGCTTCGTCGGGAAAGGATTTCCAAGCTCTTCATACTCGTCGAAATAAGTAGGTTCAGCGGCATCGAAAGGAGGTTTCATGAGGCGTACCTCGATCTTGCTGCAGTGCTCGCCTAGGAAGACCATATTGACTGCGATGGCAACAACGGACTTTGTTACACAAGGGCCGAGGCGTTAAACGTCTGATACACACTCAGGTGCTGAAAATTAGATTTTTTGGGATGTCCTGAATCCTGAGATATTTTAGATCATGAAATTTTTTGAGTCTTGAAATTTTTTCCAAAGTCCAAAGTATTTCGGGCTCATGTTCCGAGAACAGCTAGCACAGACCTTCGCCCTGAGTGGGAGATTAGTAGACTGCTCGGCCACAGAGTTCGGTCTTGACGTGCAGAGTGCCTTGATCTGATCAAGCTGTTGGAAATGAAATGAAGGTAGCGTGGTGAAGTGCTCCCTCGATTGAGTGTGGAGAGTTGAATGATGATCTCAAATGCCTTGTCGAGACTGCTGGCTGCTCGTAGTTCCCGATTTGTAGGTGATCTTGTAGGGAGGTGGGTGCTTGCAGCATCGATCTTGTCAGGGCTTGAGCTTGATGTTGATGGTGTCTAAGGTTGAGGTTGCCAGGGTACCGGTGATGTGATGGTGTACTTGAGATTCCTGAAGCTGGAGCTTGACGTGATTGGGGTTTCAGAAAGAGGTTATTAAATATAGTGTTGCGTTATTGAGATTTGAGGATCGTGAAGTTCAAGACTGGCGTCGTTAAAGGAGAATGCGTGTTAGAGGAACAGAAGCGGCAATTCGACGCGGCGTTTCGCTGAAGTAGCTCGTTGTATGCTGAAGTGAGATGAGTCGTTTGCTGTTTGAGATGGACTGGAGGTATCTTGTAAGCAGAGAGCTATGTCGCGAAGCTGAGTACATTTTGGGACTCCAGGAAGGTGCTGATCTTGTGTTAAGATAACCAGAGGGCCGAGGTTGACGATTGTTGAGATGATGGAGATGAGACAGCTTGGTAAGCCTGAATTAAAAGAAGCTTGATTCGAGAAAAGTAGTAGTGGTAAGAGATTGAGAGACGGAGAGAAGTCTGGAGAATTTGTAAAGGCGAATTGAAAAGGCTATGTCGGAAGAATGTAGAAGCAGAGCGCAAGGCTAGTTGTTGACGAGGAATCTATGGTGAGAGAAAGTGGATGAAGCTCACGAAGCTTGGTAGGTCGTTAAATAGAAGGCTGCCTTAGAAGCAGGTAGATGAACGTGCAACACGATGTACGGTTCTAAAAGAGAGGGCTATGCTGAGAAAGTAAAGTAGCAGAGCATGATCCTAAGCTATCGAGTAAGAGGTTATGTTGATAGAATGTGGCTGAAGAGTGTAACAGCAGGGAGGCAGGGAGAGTGTTGAATAGATAGAAAGTTTTGCAAAGGAATGCGGATGAAACGAGCGGCACGAAGGAGGATATGTTACGTCGAAATAACGCAGAAGAAGAGCAGCCTCGGACCCTGCAGAACATAAGTCACATCTACCTTTGTGAAATTTGCTCAAGTACCAAAGTGACCGAGAACTTCCAAGATTCCCAGACATCTCTCTCCGAACATCCTCTCCATCTTACTCACCTCTCACGACTCCCTTCACATTCCCTTCACCTCTTCAATCCTCGCAAGCACCGGCCCGATGTCAATATACACTTGGAAGTCCTGCAACCTAGGTTCCTCACCATCCCATTTCGCCATCTTCTTGACTTCATCCTTCATGTGAAGCACACCCATTGCCGGCACCTTGAACTTCTTGTCCTCTGGGTCATTGGCTACGACGTAAGTGATAGTGCAGGCCATGTAGATTCTATTTCCAATCGTGTCTAGATCCCCCGATATGTTAAATCTGAGCACGGAAGAACAAGAGGAGAATAGATACCCAAGTCAACAATCTCATGCTTCATGCTTTTAAGAAGAGGGAAAATTCCATGGAAGAACTTCACACCGTCATCTTGTAAGCTCCATCCCACATTCATAATCGGGAGGGAGAATTACCTTGACAATATTCTCAAAACCCAACAAAGTCTCGTTATTTGCAAACTTCAACGTAGAATCTTTCCTGTAGAGCTTATGAAAGTCCTCCGTACTCAGCGAGTCTGCTATGGAATGGAACTGTGCGCTCAAAGAGTAAGTAATTGGCCGAGCAATGGAAAGAAGAACGGACATACAACTTCAACCCACGCCTCGACATCTTCACGAGTTTGAGTTTGATTCGACATAATAAAGTTCTGGCCTGAGAGTAATAGAGCAGTAAGAAGCATCAATGTAAAGAAGTTCAAGAGTCTCTATCTTTACTTATATCTCTCGGAAGACTTAGCACGTGACCATGCCGGATACTTTTCGGGCACTATCAAGAGGTGCTGAGAAATCACTTGAGGATGCACTTGCATATTCTGCATATTCTGCCTCTTGTGCGAAATATTGATAAGGAGAGAAGGGAATTAAGGGAGCATAGGGCCAAGAGCAGATAACAAGAGTCTTTTGTATGACTTACTGATGTGGAACGAAGGAAGCGAGTAACCTATGATCGGACAAGTTAATTTACGAATTACGAGCCTCAGCAACATCCATCGGGGTGGATCAGATGACAAAGAAGGTCACATGAGGAAAATGTGACTATCAGCTTTGACAGAGCTCGAATGAAGCAAGTGGAGCTGGGACAGGATTAGAAAGGGTTAAATTTCCGAACTGCATGAAGCATCAGCTTCTTATCTTGCCGAGAAATCTCCTCGCCGTGCCTCGTATACTTAAGGTGCTCACAGGACTTGAGATACTCGCAGACTTAGGATACTCACAAACTTAAAGGCCTTTCAATTTGAACTGACTTTTGGGTGATGCAACCAGTAATGCAACCGAGGAAAACCAGAAAATTTTTAGGGTGAAAAAATCTCTACTCCTTTGGTTCCTTTGCAAATTCCTCAATATATGATGCGAGCTTCTCTGCTCCTTCCAATGGGACTGAGTTGTAATTGCTGGCGCGGATTCCACCCACGCTCCTGTGGCCTTTTAGTCCCATCAAACCCTTCGCCTCGGCCCCTTTAAGGAACATCTTTTCGGATTCATCAACGCTGCTTGTAAGCTAGGAATAGTTAGCATATGGCCTGTACGGGGACTTAAATATCCAGGATCATGAGCGTCTCAGGACCCAGGATATCTCAACATCATGGATATCTCCGAAACTTGGACATCTCGGGATCTTGAGTATCTCAGGGTAAAGGATCTCTCAGAATCATGACCGTCTGAGGATTATGGAGGTCTCAGATCATGGGTGTCTCAGGATCATGAGTATCTCAGAATCACGAATAGCTCAGGATCATGGACATCTCAGGACGGTAAATATCCCTCGGGTTTGAAAAACTTACATGTGTGACTCGGAAGCATATGTTCATTCTTGAACGGACGCTTCTATCTGGCACAACCTTGTATGACTCTGGATGAGCATCAAGCGCCGCATATATCAGCTTGGCCTTCTTGTCCGCCACTGCTTGCTGCCCATCAACTTTGTCAGAGAAATTCGTCAACAGCCTGTGAAGAACCTTTCCAGCGATGTACACACTGCCCCTTGTCAGAAACTTTCCCTGGGAAACAGACGAAGATGACTTACTCAAAGATGCTGAGGGTGTTATATAAACTGTTGTTCTTTGCAATCATTGCATAGTCGAGAACGATAGGTCCATTGGGTATACCGAGTTTTCGAAGAAGTGCTGGATCCGCGCTTGGAGT
Source organism: Cairneyella variabilis (assembly GCA_001625345.1). Taxonomy (NCBI): domain Eukaryota; kingdom Fungi; phylum Ascomycota; class Leotiomycetes; order Helotiales; genus Cairneyella; species Cairneyella variabilis. The sequence goes on along the minus strand of AYLM01001021.1, from coordinate 26,282 downwards.
GGCAGGAGGGAGGAAGCTCTTCTTGATGACGACAACGGTAACACCAGGAGTTCCAAGATTTTTCTGTGCTCCAAAGAAGATAACCGAGAAGTTCTTAATCGGTATCCGTCGGGAGAGGATATTTGAAGACATATCTGCAACCACAATTGGCTCATCATCTTCTCCGGTTGGCTCGAGGATCTTCGGAAAACTTGGAAATTCGACTCCATCGACTGTCTCGTTGTCGCAGTAGTAGATCATAGCAGGCTTCTTTGAAAGCTTCCATGTAGACTCCTCTGGGATCTTGCCAAATTTTCCATCGTTCACCTGTCTTGCATCCGCTACCACGTTGACGTGTTCTGGGCCAATCAATCGAGATGCCTCCTGGCAAGCCTTCAATGACCATGATCCTGTGACGAGGTAATCGACCTTCAGTTCATCGACCGCCTTTTGCAACTCTTCTAACAATACATCATCTGAGATACTCTTCCCGTCTGAGATACCCAAGTCTGTGAGTATTTTTCTTTTGCGGCGTTCGATCCAGACTGCAACTAGGTTATACACAGTAGCTGAGAACTCGCCGCTTCCACCTCCCTGCATAAATAGGATTTCGTAGTCGTCTGGTATATCCAGATATTTTGCCAAATCGGTCTTAGCGTCGTTGACTATTCTTGTAGCGTGGGCTGCTCGATGTGAATGTTCAGCTAGGCCTAATCCGGTATCCTCAAAATTAACTAGCGCTAGCGCAGCTTCATTTAGCACATCCGTGGGTAACAGGGCAGGCCCAGCCCCAAAGTACGTAACCTGATCGCGTGACGGCATGTCTGGTATCTGGTCAGTGAGAAATTCTCAAGAAGGAGAGATATTTTGGATCGGAGTGCTTAGAGATGCGGTGAAGTTTGCAACGAGTCTCAAGTGGTCACAGAACGGATGGTCACCGTCGTGTTACCAAATGCGGGAACTCTCCGATTGCGGAGGAAAACAGAAGATGTAAAATTCCAATACGATGATGTCAGTGATCTTTTAAAGAAGAATATTCGACTCACCTTCCTTTGGTACCAATCTTCTCTGTCTTAGCAGTGAATATTGGGAGAACGTTGAAGGTAGAAGGGGATGAGTCAAGGGAAAAAGTCATTGACCTTCCCCAGATTTTCGAGGTGGGCTGTTTAGCGTCGAATTGCCTGCACAAAAGCGGCGGAAATTCGAGACTAGATTGACCAATCAATCGCCCTCAGCCTTGCTCAACTGCCGACGACAATCAAACAGTTCGCAGCCTCGTACCTCCTTCAACTGCCGATGCCTAGTCTTCACCTGGGAAGCTGAAAACGTTTCTTGGCTGAAAATGTTTCTTGCAGGCGGTCGAAAGTCAATTGACGAGTGAGAAGATGTCGGAGCGCAAGCTGTCAGAGGCTGGGGGCCCGACGAAGCTGCCCATACCCGCGGCGTCCTTTCCTACGCACAACTCTCCTCGGGTCTGGTTCCTCACCTCTTCGCTGTCTCCACTGGCTGTGCGGTTGATCAAGTTGCTACTTGCTCATGGAGACTATGTCGCAGCTGGTCTACCACCTCAGGAAATCGAAGACGATGATCGGAGCCTCGAGTTTAGGGAATTGATCAACGAGTGCAAGAGTGGTAGGAAGGATAGGGAGGGCTGGAAGGACAGGATTCGTGGGATAAGGTGTGATGGCAGAGTGATGGGACAATGCGGCGCTGCGATTGCTGAGGCTGTGGAAGTTTTTGGTCGCATAGATATTCTGTTATGCTGCACGTCAGAAGGTAGCGCCACAATGTTGATCGCCTTGAGCCGAATGCTGACTTGAGACAGCTGTTGTTGGTGCCGTGGAGGAACTCTCGACGAACTCAGCAACTCAGAATCTTGTGCGCGACCAATTCGAGATCATCTTCTTCAGCCAAGTCAACTTCATCAAGGCAATCCTTCCACTCCTCCGAGAGAAGCATACCGGCCATATTATGATCCTCACTGGCATCTCGGGACATATTGGAACGCCAGGAATGCCTATGTACTGCGCTTCGACTTGGGCACTGGAAGGATACTGCGACTCTTTGGCGTACGAAATAGCCCCTTTCAATATCAAGATGACCGTCGTACAACCGAATAAGGAAATCTCTGTCCTTACGAACAAGATTACGTTTGCACCGCAATTGCCTCAATATGAGAGCTCCAACAATCCCGCGCCAGGACTTCGAGACATTCTGACCAATGTGGTTAACTTGCATCCAGATACTAAGATCAATGAGCAGCGAGGGAAGAGCAAGGCTAAGATCGTTTCGAGATACCCGAATCTTCCCAGTGAAGCTAGAGACAGGCTTGTTTTGGAGACAGTCCATGCCTTGACAGCCATTGGAGGGCATGAGAATCCTCCAGCGAGGCACATTGTGGGCTATGAAGGAGTTGCTTCTGTGAAGGAGAAGTTGAAGACGGTGAGTGAGGAATTAGAGGACTTTGTTGAAGTGAGCTGCGCGGTGGATATATTTAAAAGCGATGTTGGACGAGCAGCTCTCTCTGGGCCAAAGGTTGAACCCACTTCGTCAAATGATGCTGGAAGTGGTCAACCGAGCTCGAGTCTATAGGTCTATGATCAAAGCATTATATATTTCTTCCAGCGAATGTCTCTCCCATGAAAATATCTCCTTCGTGAGTGTCTCTACAAGCACACTCTTTTCATTCTTGTACCAGGTAGAATTCTCGAGATCGGTGAAGTTCACAAAATCGAGGCCGACACGGATTATCGTTCTGCCGAGAAATAATGCTCAGAAAAAGGTCACCGTAGAACACATCGGAAGGCATTCATCCAAGAGCACACGACGAGAGACATATTCGCGCTATAGAGACGCTCTTTCATTCTCGGTCTTTGGATACTGCTTTTATTGGATCTGCCACAATATGGACCACATAATACCTCGCTAGTCTTGCCTCCTTCCAATATTCGAAGCAGAACAACTACCGGCGCATCCCCAATGTTGTCAGAATGCTTGATCAACTCTCGCCCGTTGCTCCAGCCAGAGTACGAGTGGTCCTTCTGCCAATTGGGCAAATCAAACGCGCCAGGTTTCTCAGCTTTGTGGAAAGATTACAGCCTGAAAATGTCCTGCGATTGGGGGATATCAGTCCAGATGCACGACCGAATAGAAGTCAGACACCGCTCGAAGTTCCAGCAGAAATTCCGCCCAAGAATTATGCTAACTGTCGCAGATATGTTCTCACCGCTAGCTTTTCCTACTGGCATGATTGTATATGACCTCACGACTTTCTATCCGCCGCCTTCACATCTCTCGCTTTCCCCTTTCGAACTCTACCGCGAACCACTGGTTATTGTCGCCCTTGCAGACGGCACAGAGCTAGATCATGTATCATACCGAGGAAATGCGAGGAGGAGTCTTAATGGAAACGGGCCTCCTCGGCCGGAACATAATATGCGAGAATTATACCAAGATTTGGAGGAATTGAGGGACAGATACCCAAAGGCACTCGTTCACCAGGTTCTGTTGTTCGACTACGTCCATGGCAAGAATGCTGGCACTCTACCAGAGGGTTTGGTTGCGGTTCCTCCTCCAGAACATTGCAACCTAACAACCATGAAGACAATCATGTGCGATATGTCTTCTATGCTACTCGCCGAAATGACAACCTTAGCCAAATCGCTCCAAGCCTTGAACACAATTGACTCCCCCAGTCAGTCTCAGAATGCTAGGAACTATAATGGGGCATCATGGTCGGCCGCACCAGATATGCTTTCACGGCGGAATTCCCAACATTCCTTACCAGGCTCGAGGCCTGAGTCTCCTGCTGGAAGTACTGATCGAAGTCATGTCCGGATGTCTATGCCGGCACAACTTCGCTCGGCGGATTCGAATACATCTTCTCCGACTGGACGACCGTCAACACCTATGAACGGTACTGGCTCTGACGGAGCTACTACATTTGATGAGATAGTAGGCCCAAATGGGAGCGGCAGCCTCCAGAGAGCAATTGCCTCCCGAACCGTTGGCGGAGATGGTCACCTCAGAGATACCAGTCGAGACCGAGTCTCTGTCGTGGGCTTTGGTTCAAATAGCATCAGTGAACGATCAAGAAATAAAGGCAAAGGGCGGGTAGGTATTGTCATAGGATCATTGTATCTGACGGCTGGAAGATGGGGAGATGCTCTAAAGGAGTTGGTCGAAGCCGCCACTATTGCCAAAAATACTCTTGACCATTTATGGCATGCCAAAGCTCTTGATAACATCCTGGTCAGCATGCTTATGTTGGCTTGGACTGGTCTGGATTTCCAGATACCTCAAATTTGCTACGTCTCTGCCGAAAAGGCCCCATCAACTCCCAATTCGCAGGAACAGAAGAGCCCGGCAAGCAACCGCCTTGTTTCCTTGCAAAATCTCACATCCCTTCTTCCGGAACTACTCGACAGAATATTGAATCTTTACGCCAGAGCGTCAAATAATACTGGAGAGTCATTACCTCAGTATCCCTTCTCTGAGTCTGTGATAAGGTTCTCGAAGCTGCTCTCAGCTGTCCATCTTGCGGGCGGGACTTTGGACGACGAGGTCTTGCAAATGATTGTCCTCGGTACACCTTTCAAGAAGAAAGCTAATCTTCAAACGCCACGCCTCTACATCCGCCCTACGAGAGCGGAGATTATGACGATGCTCTTTCGTGGGTTCCCTAATCCTTCACCAGGCCAACTAGACGTCGTTGATCGAACGATAATATTGAGTGGAATTGCATCAGTCCTTGGATCATTGGGTTACATTAGAAAGAAAGCAATGGTACATAGAGAGTTGGTGTCTGTTTTGATACCTGGCCTTGTCCAGGCCCGCATCAAGGGTGCGGCTGAGATGGGCGTGCATCCTGCTGCTGGTTTGGCAGCACTTAATTCTGTGAACGATAATTCAAACGGCGCGGGCGCGCTTGATCTTGGCGAAGGGGATGTTGAAGCTGGCGTGGATACTTTCCTTGGTCTTCTCGGGCACACGTACGGCGTCGTCGCCTCGACTTGGAGTCCAGGAGCAGATGGTGTGATCGATGACTCCAACGAAGCAGTTATTGCTCGAATCATCCAAAATGCGAAAGTACGTTCGTTCGGTGGGCAAATTATGAAGATGGACGTCCTGCGCTTTTGCATCAATTTCTGCGAGGCTCTACCGGACTTTCACGGTGTAATGAAATTCACGGCAGATCTGCTAAGAACGGCAGGCAGAGGAGTGGCTCCTGGACCACGAAGTGAAGATGCCTCTCCTTCGATGAGTCGAGAAGAGCAAGTCAGACTAGCTACGATTATATCGAGAACTCTGAGTGCCGCACGGAATCTGGGAGTCAAGGATTTGGCTGCTGAGTACTGGGATGAATTCTTGCTTCGAGGGGTTGAGCTTGAAGCTCTATCGCCCACCAGAACACCGATTCCTCACACGCGGAATGAGCTTCCTGGCGCGACAGCTGTGACTGCGACCCAGGAAAGGAACCCGTTTATCTACAATCCGTTCTTACGAAACCCCGATACAGCAGCCGTTGATCATTTACTGGTAGCTGGAGAAGGTGCTGTCTTCAAGGTCACGTTACAGAATCCCTACGAATTCGACATCGAGATCGAAAGCATCAAGCTTGAGACTGAAGGAGCAGAATTCGAGTCTGGAGTCCAAAAGACCGTTATCGGGCCGTACCGGACTCAGATTCTCGCCATCATGGGCACTCCCAAGACATCTGGGAAGTTAATGATCACCGGGTGCATAATCAGAGTGAGAGGGTGCAGAGAAAGACGCTTTCCTATTTTCTCGGATCCATGGTCTCCTCAGAGGGAAGTCAAGATCAAATCGATTGGCGTTGCCGCGCTTTCTAAACAGAGAGATCGCCCAGTCAGCGTTGGTTCTGGTCCCGTCACAACTTCGCCACCTATAGTTTCTCCCAAGGCAACTTCGCTTGGACTGAATGTGATCGATAGCCAGCCAGTCGTGGTCGTCAAATCGAGTACACTGTCTCAATCAGCTGTGATGGTGCTTGAGGGCGAACGTCAAGTCTTCTCAGTCACGCTACAGAATCTATCGAAGGAGACGCCTGTGGACCTCCTGCTGTTTTCGTTTAAGGATTCGACACAAGGACCTCTGCAAACTGCGATGAGCAACCGGGATGCCTCGCCTGCTGAACTGTACGAGTGCGAGCTGATCTTTGCTCGAAAGCAAGCTCTGACTTGGAAGAGTAAAGACGATGAGAAGCTGTTCATTGAGCCTGGTGGGACAGTGACCTTCGACGTGGAAGTTTTAGGACGGCCAGGTCTGACCAGCGCCGTGGTTCAGGTAGACTATGCGTATCTGGGAGTCCCTCTAAGTGAGGTTCAGGAAAAGTTCCACACACGCCAAGTCAGTTTGCCGCTGACTGTGACTGTCAACGCCAGCATTGAATTAGCAAGAATGGACCTTGTCCCGCTAACGAGAAGCGTTCCACGGTCTCTCTGGGCTAAGCTAGAGACAGCCGAAAGCAGTGAGACTTTCAATCCAGAAGACTTCTGCCTACTGTTGCTTGATCTTCGAAACGCATGGCCGTGTCACTTGCATGTCAATATTGGCATAGCTAATGACGGCACCATCAACGAGGAGATTCTTCCGGGGAACACATCTCGGCTCATGTTTCCAATACGTCGAATGTTTCTCGAAGACCCAGCCAAAGCGATACCAGCTCTTGACCCTTCCCGCGCACGACAATTCGTCGTCAGCACAGGCCGAGTATCTGCTGACTCTGAACGAGCAACTCGAGAAGCGTTCTGGTACCGCGAAGAAATCCTCAAAATGCTTCACGGCACATGGGCCACAAAATCTGGGCCACATCGACACGGTGAAATCGAACTTCGAGGCATCAGGCTGAATCAGCGAATGATTGAAGCTTTGAAGATCGACGAAATCGGAGTCGAACTGTCGATCAATGGCTCCTCTGGCGGCAACTCCCGGAACGAAGTCTTCACCGACGATTTCACTGAGTTGAAAGTGAAGATCAGCAATAGGATGTTAGAACCGATATACCCTTTACTCCGCGTGCAGCCATCGCTTCGGAATCAGCCACATAATATCTCACTCGACATGTCCAAGAGACTGGTCTGGAACGGCATCCTCCAGCAAAGTTTGCCACAATTACGTGGCAAGCAGACCACTGAGGTTGTTATCGGGCTCACTGCTTTAGCCAGAGGCGAGTTCGAATTCTGCGCCTCCGTCGAAGAAGCTCGACTCCATGAACCGGAACCTAATCCCGGAGAGAAGAGCGAGGCAGGAGGAAGGCCTCGAGCTAATACGCGAACAATCATGGATGCGGTTCTCGGCACGAAAGAGAGGAGGATATGGCATTCTAGAGAACCATGTTTGGTGTTAGTCAGAGACGAAGACAGTGACGACGACGACGAATAATGTACAGTACGGAATTGCATGTCATAGCGTTGCGTGTTTTTGAATACTCATCGTTCATTGGGGTTGGAGTGGCGGTGCTTGATAATACCAAGATTATTTTTAGCTTGCTTGAGGTACGAGTGAGCTGAAGAACCGAAAAGATGGATGACCTTCTCCGGAACTAATCTCAAAACTTGCTTCAAAACTTCCCATTGGAATGAAGATCTACAATTGACATCTCCTTGGAATGTCATCTATATTCTACCACTCATTCGATCGAGATGAGTCCATTGCTCAACCTCTCGTAGCTCTTCCAAGCATCAACAAGCTCCTTCACCAAGTTCCCATCTACAATCCTCGGCGCATCTCTCAATGCCTCACTCAACTCCTCCGTGGGCTTCGTATCGAACTTCACCTCTCCTTGCACACCATCCCCATCCTCCTGACTCTCCCAAAATCCCAGCAACTTCCGACTCGGATTTCTCTCCGCGTCTTTCTCACTACCTCTCAGCTTCTCCAGCCAATTTTTGTACCCAACAGTCTTGAACATGTACCCCGCATCCTTCAACTTCGGCAGAAACTCGTCCCTCCAAGAAAAGCTCCTCGGGTGCACAACGTTATACAAGACATCCTCATCATCGACAGCTCCACAAACATCACTGATCACTCTGGCCACAACATCGACCTCAAGCCACTCGCATCCCTTATCTCTAGCTAACCTATCCGGCAGTACCCCAAGCACATTTGCACTCCTGATCAACAATGGCACCATCTCATCCACATTCCATAGCTTCTCGGCTCCAGGCTTACGACTCGGGGTTATTTGTCCGATTCTCATGATCTTCGCGTTCACCCTTTTCTCCCTCACGAGTTTTTCTATAATCTTCTCGCCGACGAACTTACTCCTCCCATACCCCGTCTTACTCGCTTGAGCGGGGTTATCTAGAGGGGCAGACGGAATCAGAGCTGGTGGTTGTGTGCCCAGTGCCGCAGATATCGAGGAGCAGAAAATCATCTGCGCTCGATGAGCGCTCGAACTCGCCAGCTCAAGCAAATGCTGCAATCCAAGTAAATCGGACACAAATGAAGCGAGTGGGAGCACGAAATTCACGTTCCACGCTACGTGAATGATATGCGTGGCCTCCCCCGCTATCCTCATTAGAGTCTGCGGCTCGAGACCGAGATTCGGAAGCGTGAGGTTGGAGGAGAGAGGGATTAATTTTGAGCAGGAGTTGAGGTGTGCGAGACGGTGTGTTGTGAGCGCTTTGGAGAGCCGGGAGGAGGCGGTTTGGATGGCTGAAGTGCGGATTAGGCAGTATACTTTGGAGACGTGCGGGTTGGGGACGAGGGTCGAGAGGAGGTGAGAACCGAGGAAGCCGGTTGCGCCTGTGAGGACCTGGAATTCCCATCAGATTTTTCTCGCTTTGGAAGGGGAGTTGGAATATGATTGGACATACGATTACCGCCTTCCCAGGGGCAGCCTCGCTTCTCACTTGCCGTTTCGGCAGTACCGAATACTGTTCCACCATCTCTTTCATTATCTCAATTTCATCTCGCATTTCTACCATTCCGCTAATTCGCATGTTGTACAGAAAGCGAGATAAGCGAGTGATGTTTCCGCATTCATACACTATCATACTGGGAAGCTCGGGTGCGTTGCCGCCAAGATCTAGTTCTTTGATTATGAGTCCGCGGATCTGAAGTGCTTTCAAGCTGTCGATTCCAGAAGCGAAGAAGTCAGAATTTTCCTCGAGTAAAAAGCCAATTTCGTGAAACTTGGAATGGAGCCAGTTTTCAAGGCCTGGGATATCGAGCGCTAGTTTCCCTTCCGTGTCTTCGGTACTTTCGAGCCGGGCGTATGCGTTGTTGATTACCTCCTCGAACGCGACGTACAACTTCACAAACCAAGTCAGCACTTCAACTTAATACCTGTTAAGCTCAAACCTACCTGCCCTCTCTTCACAGTCGCCTTATCCGTCTCTGGGTACTTCACCCCTGCAGCCATCACAACCACCATCTCCCTCCCAATCTGACTAAAGCTTTCCGCCCTCCTATTCGCATCTTCAATACTCGGCCAAACAGCATCCACAAACTCCTCCTCGCTCAATCTCGCCGCCTCCTCGCTCTCCGCCCTAAACAACAGCAGTCCAGGAACTGCTCTATCAACACCAAACACCACCGCCTCCTTCACCAGCGGATCCTGCACTATCCTTCCCTCAATAGGAAGCGGCAACACTTTCTCTCCATTCAGCAGCGTAACCCTATCGTCTGACCGCCCCAGGAATTTCCACGCATTCGGTATCCTCTCATGCTTCACAAACAAATCACTCGTGTGAAACGAGTTCGGGGGGTCATCCGAATTACTTATCGACTTTGCGCGGTGCCCATCGAGGACTATACACTCGCAAATCTCACTCCCCTTCGCAATCGGCCGCATCTCCAAATATGGCAACACATGCGGTGGCGGCCTTAGATAATTCCACGCCTTATCGTCCCTCGGCCGACTCAAACTCGTAAACAACAAACTCGCCTCAGTACTCCCAAACAAGCACCCCAGAAAGACGCCTCTTTCGGTCAACATGTCGCCGAGTTCATCTGGACATCTACTCCCACTGCTGCTCACAAAACTACACTGTCTCAAAGCTTCAATCCCCCGTTCCGTTTCCGCGAGAAGTTTGAGCACGTAAGGCACCGTCCATACAATTTGTGGCCTACAGCCTTCTATGGCGGCGCAGAGGTGCGCATTGGTTTGGGGGAGGTGCGCGTTGAAAAGGTAGATTGTCTTCCGAGAGAAGATGGCTTGGGAGTACGTTACGAGGCCGTGCGCGTGTGAGAATGGTAAACTTTGGAATGCGATGAGGGATGGTGAGGTGAGGGTCGTCATCAGTAGGCGAGTATTTGTGTAGTGTATTGGTTTGGGGAGACCGGTACTACCTGAGGAGTGAAGCACTATGTATCTTCTATTCCTCTCGGTTTCTGGAGCGACATTGCGGATGAAGGGAGGCGTGCTGGTGGTTGACGGGGAGTCGTAGATTGAGCGTGGGAGGAGCGAGAATATTTTTATGTGTAAGGTAGTAAGATTCTTGGTCTCAATCGCGAGAGAAATGTGCTCTGGGGCGTGGAAGAGCATGGTTGCGGATGTATTGGTGAGGAGTGCGGAGACAGCGGTTGCTGGTAATCGAGGTGAGATTAGGAAGCTGGAGTAGCCCAGTCGACAGAGGGCGTATATATTTATCAGATAGTCGAGGTCGGAGGTGCTATATACTCCCACCACGGTCTCTTTGATCTTGTCATATTTGATCAGCGCACGAATCTTCCAAGAGGAGCAAGAGTGGTTCGATTCTTACGACTGGAGGAATCCCATTATAAATAAATGCCTTGCAAGCACCGTCTATCAATTGATCCAAATATTTCCCAGTAATGAGCTCATAATTCGTGACTCCAAGTCTGGTCTTGGGATACGCAAAGAGTGGCGTTTGATCCTCGTCTATAGCACGTCGCCGAATCAGCTGGTCGAAGGTGTATATCCCTTCAAAGGGATTCTTGCTCCCCATAACTGCCATCTCATCCTACAAAAGTCTCAAACTCAAACTCAAACTCAAAATCATTTAAATACCAAAAAAAGAGGAAGAATCGGGAATAAAAAATAAAAAGAGCTGAAGCTCGAGAGTGCAAAAATAGCCACAAAATGTTGGGTTGCGGCCGCACCATATGGAATGCGGCGGAGGTCGGCGGGGTCAATTACGCGCCTCATGCATGTAAGTTTGACATTGGCGACGGTGGCTGCACAACAGGAAACGAAATCGGTCGAGTGCAGCCGACCCCTGCAATTGGACTGGATTACGAGCTGCGGCAATTGAAACTTCATCCACTGGTTTGCGATGGAGAGGATGGAGTGAGGTATATGGCTTCTAGACCAGATCTGATATGAGACTTGAGGCGCACGATGTGAGTACACCTGTACAAATGTCTGAGATCTTAGATCTCAAATGCAAAAACGCTAGATCCTTGGCCAATTAGGTGGAGGCGTTTCCTAGAATTCCAGCGAGAACCATTTCCAAGTACCGGGTTTTGTACCTCTACATGAGGACAGCCATTTGTCGGGTTTATGGAGATGCGCAACTAATACCAGTATAAGCAAAATTACCCAAAACTTTGATTCGGCTTCTCTACTTACAGTGGTTATTATTAAATTCCTCAGACATGAAAATTTGACCCTAGCTTGTCTCGTCAACATCGATCCAATTCTCCCTCCTCAACGGGTCTTTCCACTCTCTCTGCAATTTCATCCCCCCTGTAGCCTGTTCTGTAACCTTGATATCAGTCCTCACCACAATTCTATCTCCGTCCTTACTATCCAATCTCCTATCCTCAACCTTGCTGCCCAGCCTCTGATCCCTCAACTCAATATCACTCCCACCGCCCAAACTCTCCACATCATCCGCATTACTCTCATTCATCCTCTCAAACCCCTTAGCATTAGCTTGCGACGCATGAGTGGGGACAAGTCCTTTAGAATACAATCCTTGGGAGCGAGAGCGAGGGTTGGTTGGGGAACCGTACGAAGGCGACGTGCTCCCCATGCCGTCAAAGAAACGGCGGAAGAGAGGGCGGAGGAGTGGGAGGTTGCCGCATGTTATCCCGATGCCAATTTCCATGTATGTCCAGACACCAGCTTCGACTTGTGAGACTGTTGTTTGGTCAGCCTCTCATTTGTATACACAAGCGAAAAGTGAGGGTCGGCTTACATGTCAGGTCAGTGGTAGTGATGCTGAGTAGAGCGACGAAGCGGATGACGCTGGTTACAATAACACTTTAGTTACTCTATTAGCTGAGTTGATGCGGTACCAGGGGACTTGATAATACGAACAAGAACCCAACCAGAAATATCCCACTCAACGCAATCTTCCGCCTATTATTCATCTGCAAGCCCCAAATCATCGGTAACGGCATACACAGTATAAACACATCACCAACAAACGACAGAACTCCATTGGTAAAACTTATCGTCCGTAAAGCATTAGGAACACAATGTCCAGGTTGAGCTTTGTTCCAGAAGTAGGAAACCGGAGTGCATTCGAAAGTACTGGCGCCGAGTGCTGCAATAGTCCAGAGTAGTGTATAGGTCCAGATGCTCCAGGCGTATTTACGGAAGGTGTCGGTGGGAAAGAGACGGACGTAGAGGAGGATGATGGAGGTTTTGAGACAGAATAGACAGAAAGGTTGGAGGCGTTGGATCATCCAGATGGACTTCAAAGTAGGAATTAGCTGTTGAGCAGTCGCTCATGATGATGGAATTAGACGACTCACAAAGCTTAATCTAACACGATCTGCGGTAGAAACGTCGACCTCATGTCTTCCGAGTCCAACGGTAAGGCCTGTTAGTTTTGTCAGTAAAATGGTCGCATTTGGATTGCACTTCGTGAGGCAGGGAGAAGGAAGTAATGTTACTAATTATTTACTGACCGTAAAATTGACAGATAATAGAGCCATAACTGAAGAACAGCGCTGCTGTCATAAACCAGTCCTCTCGTTGAAGCCGACCAACCGATGTCAACTTAGCGAAAATGCGAAGAGCATATGAGACATGGGATAAGATAATAAGTACGATCGTGGAAACAATCACCAAAGTTCTCTTCCCATTGACGTCGAGATTGTCCAGTTCAAGAGTCGTCATCTTGTGCAGTGAACCCGTGGAGACTTTGAAATGAATCTAGATCAGCCAACAACAGCAGAGAGGTAGAGCTTCACTTCTTGTATCCAAGTGATAGTCCTCCATTATGCCCTCAGTGATAAGTCCTCACACCCCCATGGAATTTCGGATCATAACTGTCAAGAGATGGACAGGAAGAAGTCACTGGGATTCTGGCAGTAGATAGGGGTCTCGCAGAGTCACAGTGTTTCGACTTTGCATTTCGCACCAGTTACCTCTTCAATCCATGGACCTACAGCGACTTATCTCTGCAAGGTACGCAGGCACTCTCATGTGGCTTGAAAACTCCATGGCTTAATGCCCAGGATGTTGCCCGAAGCAAACATAAGGTCTCATTCGCACTTTCGCTCTACTTAGCGGGAAGCGATATTACAACCTGGCAACCTATGAGGCATTTGACCGACCGATCTCTTCTCGATGCTACTATCATTCTTTACGAGCGCCACTCGACACCCCCAGAAGCATCAAAAGCCTGTGCTGTCCGCTAGCGTGGTAGTGCCACGGGATCGGAATCCTCTTGGCAACTAGCGTACATCCCAATCTCTCCTCTTGAGGCTATTCAAGGGTGTTCGTGCTTTGGGGAAAGCTGCACAGGCCTTCGAAACGGTTTGAACTTCCTCATGAAAAGGTACATGGGGTACATCTGCGGGTGGTGCGGGGCTCCCGCGATTGGTTGAGCCACCGTCTTGCATGAAGCCATCCGGAGAATTGAGCCATTGGACGCGCATGCGCCGCGACAGAATGTGACAATTAATCAGTCAGGTTTGGATCCTCAGCAGACTTCACTTGAGTGTGCAGGTATCATACAAGGATGAATGTACCTCTTTTGCGACTAGAGAATCCCGGTCAACGCAAGATGCTTTGTCTTAGCATTAAAGTGTGCATGGCGTTGAAATCATCCCGATTGCGGGGGAAAGACAGAACTTACAGAAAAGGCTAATGACATCGAAGTCTGAATAAGCTCAAAATGTAAACTCAAATTCGAAGCTACAAAAGCTAATCCAGTTCAGTGGCTGTTGAGCAGCGTGGGGCCACTCCTCAGTGGCGGCCAAGATGGCTACGACGAGTGGAGCCGACCCGAGGAATATCTCCCATAAAATCATACAAAATCCACTTAAGAAAAGATAATCCCATTATCCTCCAATGACACTGCTGAGCTGGGGTCTGGGGAAAATGGGAAGGACTACATACCATGTCAGTGGCATGTCGTCGTTCCAATCCCAGCATATCTCTCTCAGCCGAGCCAAGCATTGTTGAAACACGACGGCGAAAAACCCCGATGAAGCTAAGTCGGGTTTCTTGAGCCCAATGCCAGAAGTCCTCGATACCTGCGATAATATGCAGCACCACGGCAAATGCTACCACACACTTTGCTTTAGATCTATAGCGTCCCATTGTCCAATGTACTTCCAATACTTGATCCCAGTTTTGAAGTAGACCCTAGTGTGAAAGCTGTTGAGTAGTTTCAATCCTTTGTCATCCTCGTATGCATCTCGATATCTGCATTGCTATTCCTCAGGGGTACTTAGAACTTCGAGAGATTTCCTCTCCTTCTTCTTTCGCCATTGCATTATTTCGCCGTTTCGGCTTTTCCCTCGTGGCACCCATCACTAAGTGAACAATGGACGACACCCAGGATATCAAGCAGGTTTCTGATATTGATGTTGCCGATGAAGCAGAGTCGATCCCAGTCACGAAGAAAGATCATGGAGTCACACTCATTCCTCAGCCGAGTGACGATCCTCTGGACCCCTTGGTATGTCCCGAGACTTCCTTTTCCAAAATATCCCTAAGAACTAGCAACTGATAAATTTTAGAATTGGCCTATGAGCAAAAAGATTAAAATACTTGCCGTGATCAGTTTCGCAACATTTACAGGCTTTTCAGCATGTCTCGCAGGGCAGCTTCAAGTTGTTCCGCAGTCCAAGCTGTACAAAGTCACCACCAACCAGATGGCATACCAGGTACACTCTTCTTCAACATATTTTCTTCCATAAGATAATCTGACATTGAACAGAACTCCGCTGGTTCCGCAGGAATGGCAGCCGGAGGCTTCTTCTTCTTCCCACTCTCCCATGCCCTTGGCAGGAGCTCCGCCATCTTCTGGTCACTCATCGGAACTCTATTGAGTCAAGTCTGGGCCTCACTAATGACCCATTCAGACCAGTATAATGCCTTCATCGTGTCTCGATTCTTCGGTGCCTTTTTTGGAAGTGTTGCAGGAGTACTAGGCCCTAGAGTTCTCGTTGACCTATTCTTTCTGCACCAACGGGGTCGAGCCTTTACCGTGTTCCATTGGTGCTTTGACTTTGGGACGGTAGCCGGCCCAACACTTTCTGCGCTCATTGCGGCGAACACCAATTGGACCTACACGTACAAGTGGACTGCTGGACTCGTGGGAGCCGCTATTGTGGCAACATTCTTGTTCTTAGAGGAAACATCATGGAACAGAGAACCTGGAGCGGTCAACACGCCTCCCCCTCAAAGCTTCTTTGCTAGCAGGATTGCAACATTCTTTCCTGGAAACAGAGTTACTCCCAAGACAACGCTTGCTCAAACGGTACGTCGGAAGTCTGAATTTTGGGAATTTTGCTGACACGCATATAGGCCAGAGTCGCAGCAACACCTTTCATCATTGCAGCTTCTCCGGTGGTATTGGTGCTTAGTGTCTATACACTCGTCAACTTCGGCTTCTACGTAGCCATGAATTCCATTTCCCCAGTATTCCTACAGAAAGCTGTCTCAGCTGGCGGGTACGGATTTAACACAATGCAGAACGCAGAATGTAAGCAACTGATCTTCCACCACTCTTTTGTTTTCCATCCATTTGAGATCTCAAATTTGTACTGACAAGTTATGGCACAGTCTCCTTCGCTCACTGGATCGGCATTGTCCTTGCCCTAATCTATGGTCAATTCCTCTCAGATCGACTCCCCCTCTACATCTGCTCGCACTACCACTCCGGCATCTGGGCACCCGAATACCGGCTCTACGCTCTCATCATCCCATCAATAATCAACCCCATCGGCCTAGGGCTCTGGGGCGCAGGTCTACAATACCATCTCCACTGGGCTGTCCTCGCGCTCTCCTCTGTCTTCGTAACCTTCGGGTCATTGTCCATAACTCCGATTACGGTGAATTATATAAACGAGTGTTTTATCAAGAATCCCGCGGAAGCGAGTATTGCGGTCAATGTGTATAGAGTGGGATTTGGGCTCAGTGTGGCGTTTTATATTAAGGAGTGGGTGGCGGTAACTGGGGTGGGCTGGGCATATGGCATGATGGGGTTTTTTGAGGTGTTTAGTTGGCTGTTTATACTAGCTTTGATGTGGAAGGGGCATGTGATTAGGGAGATGAGTTGGGGTGGGTTTTCTAGGAGTGAGGAAGGAGAACAGGTTATTGAGAAAGATAGGGTGGAGAAGGCTTGAGGGCGGATATAGTGGGGCTTGGCGTTCAGTTACGTGAGTATATATTGCTTTATGAAACCTTTTACTATCCTTCCGGTTCACATATGCTATGGGCACGTAATGGATGCCATGGACGGTATAAGCCAATATGGGGGTAAAATGAGTATATTCTAAGGTCTAAAGGATGCAAAGAGCGGGGAAATGAGGTTTTATAGGGGACCGTGCGTCCAATGACAATGGAGGCAGAGCGTAAGCCACCATTGCGATCATCATGAGGCAAAAGAAATGGGAAGCCTCGAGGAGAATATTTTTGACGTCAAAAATCTTTTCATTGCACTTGATATACTGTCCGCTAATTTAGTCGAGCACTTACTGGGTCACGTTTTGAGTGGAAACAAAGCTCTGATAATGCCAGACGGGCCTCTTCCCACGAAGTGAGGATATACGTCAAGTCTAGCCACAACGAAAATAGAGCTTAAGTAGCAATAGACTTCGCGCTTGACAGCTCTTCTAAAAGGTCAAGATTTCTCTTCTTGACATCTCAAAAAGTTACACAACCACTTTCTTCAAAAGTGAAATGAACAGGACCTTTAGGCACTTCCTCGGCACTGCGTCGAAATCGGTCCTTGACTCAAACATAAGAACCAAGACACCCTTTCGCCTCTTAAGACTCTTAAGAAAAATTTTTCTCTCTTCACAATGCCTTTCTAGTCTAAATTCGAACAAATGGCAACTTCCGCAACCGACCAGCTAAGCAAGACAGCGACTCCAAACAGCACGGGTCCACAATGCGAGTTAGGCTACGAACAGGTTTACAAAGACGAGGCAAAGTCGCAGGATAAAGGAAATGGAGAGAGAAAGCCTCCTGTATACGACAGTGGTATCCAAGAGCTCGCGGAGGACTTCTCGTGACTTGGCGTCAAGGCTGCCGACGTTCCGCAATGGAGATAGAATAACCAGCAGTGCAGAGCTTGGATAGCTATAGTTGGTGTCACATATTGCAACCTTGAGGTAGAGGAAGCAGAGAAGCTGGCCCAGAATTATAAAGTGTCTGGTCCTGTCCTGTATGCCACATGAAATTCTGGATGGAAACAGATCATGGACGATCCTGACCGAGGAACCAGCATTGGGAACTTGCTTGCGTGTCTTCAGGAGGGAAAGGAGCGGTGCCCAAAAAGTAATTAGACCTGATATGCTATACGTACTCCAACTGTCCAGTTGACACCGAATTTCAGTACCACAGATTGACGAGTATATCTTCTCCGGTTGGTGAGAACAGCGATGTGATATCATTCGACACACAAGGAGATGCCACCCTTGTTATTAAGGAGCCAAATACTCAAACACTGTTCAAATTCCTTATGTCTACAGTACCAAAGTTCTTGGGCTCGCGTCTCATGTCTTCGCTAAAATGTTCGGTCCCAATTTTGAGGAAGGTGTCAGAGTCCGTCGCGGGGAATGCCCTGAGAAAGCTTCGCGATCATGATGCTTATGCAATAGAAGCAATTCTTTGAGCTTCCCTTTCCCCTACCGAGAGGTGGATGAATTGGGAGGCATGGATGCCAAAAGATTAGCGAATTTTGCTATCCACTGCGACAGCCAGTATCAGAGGGAAAGCACGAAAGGGAGGATGAAATTTAGAGCTAGTTCAAGAATTTTCTACAGGGCCAAGGCATTGCGAGCGATCTCTGTGTCGGCGGAGGTAATAATAATAACTAAAATAATAGAAAAGCTTTGCGTTTACCGACCATCTTCAACCTACACAATCGTGATCCGAAACTTCGATAAATCACTATGGTTACCTTCTATCCGTTCCTCATAATCTTCTTCCCTTAGATTCTCTCTGTCCAACAGAAACATCTCGTGAAAAAAATGCATATTTTGCACGTCATCCGTCTTAAGAATGCGAAAGTACCCAAGCCGTTGATATAGCCCCTTCTTCTCTGTCCAACGCCCTAAGACTAGCCCACACGGTGTATCTAGAGCGAAAAATGGATTCTCATATGGCTTCAGCTTCCTCGCTGCGACAGGTGGGTTAACCACTGTCCGTTGTTCCATTGAAGGCATAATGAATGGGAGAAGAAATACTGGTCCGCCGGGAAAATTAGTGTCGTTGTGGAAAGAGCAGAGACTACGGCCGAAAAAACAGGCAGCCTCGTTTTTCCGATAAACAGTGGTAGAAGAACTTGGATTGTATACAGGCTGGTGAAAGGTCTTTGCGAGGGGCCCAATTATTTGAATGTATCCTGCAGATACAGCTCCAAAGGGGTCATTGCTAGAGGTTGTGACTTGTGCATCCAGAATTGTGAAAGCACTTTCTTCATGTGCGATTGTCCCCCTCATCGTGACTTGTCCATCCACTGAGGCCCATGACCACGATGGTGCGTAGTATTTCAAGGGTCTCCTAGGGCCACCTGTATTAGACCGCCACATCAGCTGAGCAGGTAGATGTTTGCGCCATAGCCCGGCGAGATACTCGTCGTCGCGGCACAATAGCCTAGCAATTCCGGAGACGGCAATTAGTTTGTCTTTCTCTGGAAAGGTGAGCTTGCAGCATGAGTACTTCTGGACAACGTCTTTCCAGATGACATAGTCTACGAGATCAGGGGTCTCGCATTGGTACCAGGGACCAACGTGCTTTCGGCTGAGAAAAGATGCGGGATCGAGGTTAAGCATTTTGTTATCCGGCTGATTGGACTCGAAAGGGGATGTCTCCGACAGCCTGACTTCGGAACACTCCCAAAGAACTTGGTCTCTTGAGAAATGCAGGATTCGTGGCGCAAGAATTACTTCTTGCACAACCCAACCTCTTTGGCCCAGAGGGTCGTGAGAAAGTTGGTCCCACGGAATGTTGCCCATGATATGATAGTGCGTTGGCTCTTGTTCACGCCAAGACGACATAACATGGCATTGTTGCACGGCAAAAATGTTCCTGGTGGTAAAGCAACCCTCGTTGCCATTTGAGGCTTTTGAAGCAGCGGTATTGCAATAGGAATGCTCATACACGCTACTCATCAATGATGCCTCGTGCTCCCAATCTTCCTTTGAGTCCTGGATAATGCAGAGGCTATCGATCCAGATATAACGTACGCCCAATTTTCGTGTCGTCTCCATTGCGTCTCGAAAGGTTTGGGTAAGCTGGGAGACGCTGATCTTCAGCTTCGAATCTTCGAAGTTACTTTTGGTCAAAGTATGAAAGCTAATGCGCCCCCAGCAGTGAGATAGGGTCATATATGGTGTTTTCACATCCATGTTTGTTGTCTCACACAGTGTAGGTTTGATGACACTACTTCGGGGCCCCAAATCTATCAGACGAGTAGGAAGGCGGCGGCCGGATCGTAACTTGTGCTTGCACATTTCGTGGCTTGTGTTGCACTCCCCTATCCAAAACCGTACAAGGCCCCACGTAGCCGGACAATTGTTTGTTGAAGTCAAGGAAGCTGGACTGACCTTATAAGTGTCTGCTGTAGCGATTAGCCTGACGTTTGTCCAATTGCAAATTCTCTCTGCACCGCTTACCCTTCCGAAGTCGAAACTCGGTCGTAGCAAGCACACTTCCATGCGTTGGGATGTGATGCATAACCAATCGGTCGGCCTTCTCCGCACCCACTAAGAAATACAAGACTGGAGACCCTGCGACATCCGCTCGCTCTTTTCGAAGTGTTTTCAGTAATCTCCATCGCTGAAAGCAAAGATGACAATTTCGATGGGCAGACAGCATGAGCTCTTCCGTTGTTTGATCCAAAGCTATCATATTCTTCTTGCCTTCTCGTAATAGTTCCGAGTAGCTGCAAGAACTTGATAATTTTCCGATGATGGGCCTAGTGAAAATACCACGACAAAGCTCGCATAGGGTTGAAAAGGACGGTGGGATTGGTGGGCAATACTCAGCCATCGGCTGATGAGGCCACTCATGCTCAGAGGCAGTTGAAAACGCCGGAAGTGCCATAGGAGATGGAGTTGTTGGACTCATTGCCGGACTGGCATCAGGGAAAAATTCACAGCCGAGGAAAAGAAGCTCTCCACTGCCCTGTCCAGCACCCAGTTTCCTTACAAGAACGGCAACGTCATAGCCTGCCTGAGCAACCTGAGCAGTGCCCACTTAACTACTGAGGCTAGATGCTGGTTTAGGCGCGCATCATGTCATTTTTGTCAAGTTTTGACGATTATCTGTGGGAGCCCAAAGAGGCTCGCAAGGATCCCGAACAGGACCCCTATGAAAACAGATTATGTTATGCCACGGCCACTGCCTACGGCAATTGGCAATTCCATTCAAAGAGAGAACTTTGCTGCTGTTCGCTATAAATCTTGTCTCTGCTATGGTTCATGACCTGAATTACCCCTCTTGAACACGACTAGCAAGCTGTTTCCAATCTCCTTTTTCAGCTACCGCACACGTCTTCTTATTCTTAGAATTTGTTATAATTTCTCTGTACTCTTACTATTACTACACTCCTCGTGATACTGAAGGCCAAATCACTAGAAGACTTTCTTAAGAAAGCCAGTGAGAAGGGCTCAGCGAACAACACACATATTGTTATTAGAGAGGAAGTCAAGAAAAAGCTCGAACTAAATAACGTAAAGAGATTCCCGGATTTTCCCCAGCCAGGTAGGTTTTTACCTTGTAGCCAACAACGTCGAGCTCCCTCCACTCAGCTGCCAGGCCTGTCAGGTCCCCACTTCAGATCCAATTACTTAGTCTGTGGGAACGAAGGGCTTAACATCGCAGATCAATGAAATGCTCATAGCTCCAGTGTTGCTGTCACTAGGAATTGGCAAAGGCATCCTCACTGGACTTTTAGCTCGTCCAAATACAAACTGTTGTGGCTGCCTTGCGCGATATCATGGATTCCTCTACAAAAGATCTCAACGCTATCCAGCCTGCAACCGGAAGCAAGCTTATCGCCGTCAAAGTTGATGCTCTTTCAACTACCGATGCCTTCGATGCTATTGATCTCCTGTAGTCTAAGCATGGGATTACGAAGCTCAATGTTGTGGTTCCCAACTCTGGTCTTCTCAGTCAATGGGGACTAGTATCGCAAGTAAAACCACAGGATCTCCATGATCATTTTCAGATCAATACCATCGCTCCTATCGTCCTCTTTCAAGCAACATTACTATTGCTTAAAGGCAGCGAAAATCCTCGCTTTTTTATTGTCTCGTCCAACATCGCCAGCTTTGAGCTCATGCCACATATTCCAATGCCTACGATAGCATATGGAATGTCCAAATCTGCGGCCAACTACGCAGTTGCTAAGATCCACTATGAGAATCCAAAAATTAGTGCTGTAGCCTTGCATCCTGATTAGGTTCAGACTCGCATGGGTTAATATGCTGCTGATATGGCTGATGTTGCTGAGGTTCCAGTTATAATACAAGATAACGCTATAGGACTACTTCAATAGGTATACTATCTAACTATTCATATCTTTGTATTCCTACTAACAAACGCTTAGATGGATGCAACAACCAAGGACACTCTGTCAGGCAAATTTATTGGCTTTGATAGTAAACTTGTGCCATGGTAATTCTACATTTAGTTATATTTGAGGATATATATACACCCGATAAAGATTGCGATAGAGTAGATTTAGTTCCAGTAGAGTATATTTAATGCTCAGTCTTCCTTTTTCTCTCAGCAAGTGTCTAAGCTATCGTGGGATTGAAAGGCTAATAATCTTCTTAATCTCATTTTCATCTGCTATTGTTTTACACTGTATCACATTTCTAATATATAGGAATATGTTCCAAAATGAAAATCTTAAATCGATTGAAATGCTGAAACTAAGACTCATAGAATTTTTTGGGAAGTCGCGTTTTGGGGCGAGGGATCTCGTATTGCGTCGCTTAGGACACGGGCAAACGGACTCAGAGCAAGAGAAATTTATATGAGGAACATATGCAAAAGAAGAGATTCTGAGCGAAGCACGTGGCGTTTCAATTGGAATCTTTAGAATTGAAGTCTTGAAAGAACTTCTGGATACGATCACAAGACGTTCAAGAAACCATGCAACATCGCTTGATCGAAAGGCTGTAAGAAGACAGTTCAACATAGCTCTGGGAAACTATATACTGTCCCCACGAAGCCGAGATGGTGATGCATGATTTAGATGAGTACATGGGGCAGCCTCCTCTGCTTCCAGAAGAACTTAATGATTATTGTGAATATTGCTTTGAGGTAACTGAAACTGACACTGAAACTTTCATAACGTAGGAGCCTAATTATAGTTTCACAAAACCACGTACTTATCACAGTTTAGCAGGGAATCAGGTACTCCAGAGTATGCCGTCTCTCCCCAAATCTATCCTAAAATGACTTCTTTCCAGACCGGCCCCTTACGCAATGCCTGATACAATCCTTTTTTCTTAATTGATCCAATGGAAACCCGTTCAGCCCACTCACCATGCCATTCGAGCAACATGAGCTTATATTTCCATCCAGCCTCATCGTCTGGGTCTCTGCCCTGTTCTGCCCTCTCATCCCGGGCTTCGCACAAGAGTATGAACTCGTGTTCTCCTTCAACATGGCCTGGCCTCCAGCTCTTGCTCACATAGATATTACCAAGCTCTTTACCATTTTTACCGAAAATCCCAAAGCGGGTGTCCTTCTTCGCCGGGCCTCTGTCATTTACTAAAATTGTTGGAGTATCAAGCTGGAAAATGACAGACACGGTCCAAAACTGCAAGAAACCCGACCCAGGATGGGGGTTGAGAGTGTCTTCGAAGTACTCAGGAGCATCCATCAAAGTTCTAGGCGTAGGACGCGTCTTGGAGCAGTCGAGATTGAAACGATGTTGGACATCTCCTCCATAGAAGTTTTTTGGATGAGACTTGGAGGTTTGGCGGTTGTGGCTCCAGACGAGCCTGCACTCTTTAGAGTCATGCGCTTTACGATGGTACCAAATAATCCAAGTACGATCTCGCTGTGACTTACGGATCCTCTCCATATCTCTCATATACCAATCCCAAATTCTGGACCATGACCCTCCAACCCACCCTGACCACGACCAACTGGGGACCTTCTGTCGGCGCGTCTGATGCTCCAAGTTCTCCCAAAGGAGGGACCAGTCAAAGTACGCTTCCGGAATACCATGGCACAGATTCGACTTGAGCTCCCTAGAGATATATTTTGAAATCCCAGTAAAGGCATTGTAGATATCCGAGTCGAATGTGAACTTCATCGCTGAGTAGGACTGAATCAGCCCCTCAATTTTCCCGATATCGTTTCCTCGTTCGGGCATGATTTGATCTCCGATGATACCAGTTTCATTCTCAAAAACCACATCCTCACGCCATTCACCTGCCCTCCGGCAATTGAAGACAGCGCCCCCTCCGATGAAACGGAGACTTCGTCTAGAGAACAACTTCTCCTGGAAGCTGGCAAAGGTAAGTAAATTGTAGGGGAGACTCCATTTCGGGAGGTACTTACGTCCACCCTCTTGTATCATAAACTGCATCCTCTATGTAATCCACCATCTTCGGCTTAAACGCCAGTCTCAGACCTGGTATCAGCTCTTCAATCGGCTGTCGAAAATTCCTCGTCCCAGGCCGCACACCAGGGAGGCCAGCATTAGCATCGTCGCCTGTAGCTGCGATGATAGTCACGAAAGCGCTGCCATAGACGAGATCCATCTTTGAGATATGGTCTGCTTTTTGTCCTGTCGTGTCATCCTGAGCACCAAATCTAGGAATTAATATTGCTTATTGAAATAAATTTTGGATCGAGACAATATCATGTGAATCGCTACATTTAAGACAAGTCTGATTAAAAAATTCGCGAGTCCATTCACAAGAGGCATGAAACACTGAGAGAAGGTGGTTTACCTGCAAAATACACAAACTATCCACCCACAAGTACCTAAGACCCATCTCCCTCGTTGCCACAATAGCATCCCTCACCGTCCACGGTATCTGATCATAAAACTCGGGCAGCTTCAAAGCGCCAACTTGCCCCAACCTCTCGGCATTCTCATTCATCATCCTCAGAACCTTCACCTGTCCCCACACATAACTCAACGCCGCGTATGTGCAATTAGTCTCCCCGAGCACAATACAATGATCTACCACATCAATAACCCGAAAGGGTCCAGTAGTTTCACTCGCCGGGTGCATCACCGTCCCCAGCATCTCCACCTCATCACATGCCTCACCATGCCATTCTTCACATAGATGGAACCAATTCTTCACTATTGAAAAATCAATTCTGTCCTGTTGAATTGGCCGCACAAAGAACGTCTTCTCCTTCGTGTGAGCAGGAGCATCATTCGCTAGCAGTGTAATCTCAGGGAAAAGATTCAACCTCTTCTCTCCCCTTGCGAACCCACCGCTCGCGAGCTGACAGTACGGTCTAAGGACGCGGATCTGAGGTTCATGATTCCACGGTTCGTGAGGATTGCGTTTCGGTCCGTCTGTGTTCCAGCTCATGGTAACGGACGTCGGCTCGCCGTTTTCTTCGACCGGCACCTTGCTGCCTCCAAGTGCAACAATCACAAGACGACAGAACGGACATGCCTTCTTTTTCAGAATATCCTTGACTAACCCAAGGGAGATGTCGAGGCTATCCGGCACGTTCTTTCCTGCGTCTGGATCGTTGGGATGGACGACAAATCGCCGAGCAGTGAGGCCAAGCGCCTTGCAGGTATCGCAGAGTTTGTCATCGGGAGAGGCGAGATCAGTAGGGACGGGTAAGAGAGGCGGCTCCCGCATGATAGCATTGTTCAAACTTTTCGCGATTGCCCTCAGGCTCCGTCCTCCGAATTCCTCTTCCTCGTCCGAGCCATCAGTCTCCCAGCCTGATTTGTTCTCCTCAAAATCTTCGCTTGAATGGGCAAAATCAAGGCTCGCCATCGCAGATCGTTGAAAGTGGGAACGCAAATTGGTTCACTCGCTGTAATGGAGGTGGATTTCCTGCCGTGTTATACATGTAGCGCATGAGAGCGGAGAGTGGAGAGTGGCTGGCTGGATTGCAGGCATCTCGACGGGATACAAATAGTTTATTCGTCAAGATAATGGTGGATACGTGGCACACACTGTATTGATATTTTCCCAGAAATAACGACCATTCTTAAACTGCTCCGTAATGGTGACCTCATGAAGTCGGCGAGATTGGGTAGTTTGATGTCACATCTGCACGCAAGGCTGACTTCCTATCCGATTGTTCTACTCCTATATATATAAAAGTAAGAGTATGGGCCACCACACGTGGCCCACCCCACGAAAACACACCAAAAATGGTCAAAATACACACTTTTAAATGACTTATAAATCAATAACAAATAGAAATAGAGGCCTCAAATCACCAACAGTACTTTAAGCAGGTCACCCATTTTCACTATCACGTGGTCTTACTTCGGTAACGCGTCCTGTTTGCGTCTACCATTCTGTCATAAATCCGGGGTTTGCGTCGTTTCAAACTTGCTCTGTGAAACTGCGCCTAGACTTGGCCCACTTGGGAGATCAAGACGTATATAGTCGATCTTTCTCTCACACTACTTGCCGGATTGTGGACCCTGTCTCATTCAATTCCTTGCGGTGGCGACATTTCTTCGCTGCAGCGGATTCTCCAAGATATATCGCCCAGATAATTTTGGGTTTCGTTAGATTTACAGTGCCTCCGCCCTTCAGCGTTTTTTTTAGCGATTTTAAGGCTGAATTGCCTCATGCCTAGCGAACCCCACCTAAAGTGATAAATGCATTTTGAAATACTTAAATATCATCACAACCACTCCTCTGCAATTGGTCTAATTGCTTTAGTTAAACGTCATTATGCCTCCTAAACTTCGTAAGAAGCCTTCTATAGC
>AYLM01000157.1:0-24697 GCA_001625345.1 Cairneyella variabilis | reverse complement strand
TCGCTTAAGGATATGGCGGTTTTGGTGGGGTGGCGGTTTAACCGGGAACCCGAGTACGTGCCAAGCCACGTCTCATGTGACCCCTTGCCGCCCTGCTCACCCTCGCTTCCACCTCAACCTTACCCATCCTCAACGGCCTTATTGTGCGCACTCTACCGTCTCACCTCTGCTCACTCATCTTGCCTAATATGTGGTAACACGAGCCCTGCTCATGCTCGTCCTCTATCAGCTCCGTATGCTCGTGATGCTCTGTATCATTCATACGATAGTGTCGTGGAACATTCCGTGGAGCCATTCCGCTCGCAAAGTTCTTCGCTTGCTTTATTTTTGTGGTTTCGAGTGCGGATCTGTCGTTTCTGGATCCACATTTCCATGCTTCCTCCGGAGGTCGCCCAAGGTGGTTGGCGACTTTTGCCGCCTGTGATGAGCAAGTGTTTTCTTCAGACGACTCCGTTGGCTCTGGGTCAGGTTGAACGCTGCGTGTTCTCTCCAGCGATCGAGTCCTGCCATCGAGGAAGCTATCGACGAGCATGGAGGATAAATCAGGCGCAATCTGCTCTACAGGTACATATCTGGAGCCGCTTTCGGTGGTAAGAAGCGGCCTGCTTTTACGTCTAGAATGATTTCGACCTCGTTCGGACCGCCACCACAAGGTGGGACGTTCGAGTCTTCGGTGATGGAGCGATGAGGATTCACGCTGTCATCGTCTTTACCGTCCAGGAGTTTGTCCGCGGGAGAGGGGGTTCGTCTCCCAAACGATGGCTTGCGAGGGCCTTTTCCTTCCGAGATGGTTACGTTGTCACTTGCTCTGCTTCGGCTCTTAGATTTTGGCGTTACTTTTACTCTGACAAAATGTCGTCGAGAATCAGATGCCCGGACGCCCTTTCCGCCCTCGAAATACTCGATCAACAGCGAAGCCTGACTTTGCTTCGAGGCCAAGCCTTTCTCCTCTTATGGCGCAGGGATTGTCATCGGAGGGCGTTCCAAGGGCGGGAGATCAGTGACTTGGGCTTGGTTCCCAGAAACTAGCAACGGCGGGTTGTCTGCATATTTCGTGGAGGAGTTTCTTTCCTTTGGGAGGTCACCAAATAACTTCATCCTGGGAATTGTTGGTCGACCACGGTCCATAATTTTTGGGCATCAATGGCATAGGAGGAACATTTTGATGCACTTGCTCTTGGAAATTCTCGGAGAAGCTAGCACTCCGACTTCTGCTCTTCACTCTTCGACATCGCTGCTCCTTTGGCTCCTCGGAGAAAACCTGGGCTTCATCTTTGTGAAGCGCAACAGTGTTCAATGCACCCAGATGAGTGCCGAGTGCTGCATCTTCGAGTCCAGAACTTTCATCGCCACTGAAATTTTGCCTCTCCGCAGACCGCTTCTGTTGTTCCCGGCGCAAAGCTATCAATTCTGGGAGAATTAATCGACGAATGAAATCCTCAACGGTCTCTAACATCTTGGGGTTATTGACCGAAGATTTCGAGGCCCCAGAGCGAATGGGGTACCGATCTCCAGATTTGTGGCTTATCTGCGGACAGAGGGAACTTGAATCCACTCCTTCTGAAGTTATAAACTCTTCATGATGGTTACGACTCGATCTTCTCCGTGAAGGCTTGACGTCGACCCCCAGAGTTTCACTCGCTCTTCGACTTGTGGCAACTCTGCGCCGATGCTCTGACTTCTCGCCGCTGACCTTCTCAACGCCCTTCCGTGCAACCATGCGTTTGAGAACTTGGCTCGGACGTTGACTTGGGTTCGCCGTCCGTGCATGAAAGGGAATGTTTGGAGCGCCAGCAGAGGAAGTGACAGCAGCTAGAGGTACATGCGGAGAGACTGTTTGACCATGGGATGGTACCCCGCTATTATCCATTAGATCCCGCGTACTAGAATCAGTAGCTGAAATTTCGACGGAGATATTTTCAAATGATACTGCGGGAATGGGACTTGTGCCTTCGTATGGGTTGACAACTAAGGTATCACGCCTTCTCTCCTCAGCTGTTCTCTGCCATTCTTCATCCGGATCCAGACTTGAGTTTCCGCTGGGGCCAGCAATTCCACCATGCCCAGTGGGACTTGTGCCTTCATATGAGTTGGCAACCAAGGTACCGCCGCTTCTTTTCTCGCCATATGTTCTTTGTGAACCTTCATAGAGACTATTCAGACGCATTTTTCGGTTGCGGCCTGCAATCCTATCAGTCTCAGCCGCAACTGAGATTTCTCTAGGTTTCTGGGCATATTTGACAACGGCCGGAGTCGCAAGCTCAGCGGCAAGTCCAGGAGCAGTCTTCTCCTCGGTGTAAGAGTGCCTGCTGCGTGATCTTGACTTTAATCTTGGTCCTGATCCTGATCGCCTCCTACCTCTTCTCCCGAGCGGGGATTCAACAGTTGCTCGGGGCGCAGGCACATCATTGTGTTCCTCTAAATCGGGAGGCCGACAGTAGTTGAACTGTAGCGGGTCCAAATTGTGGTCAATCGGACGGAATGGATAGCCTGAAATATTGGCAGGGGAGGAGACAGCAGCTGCAATGGGTGATTCGGTCGGGCTTCGAGGTGCGGTCTCCTCTTTTCCGGACTTTTCTGTCTCTTCAAGGCTAGATTCTGCAATAGGGGGGCTGATAGGAAATTTTTGTGATGGTGTTACTGTCCGCCCCTCTGGGAAACCTTCGTGGAATACCTCGGGAACAGCTGCGTTAGGCACTCTGCGCCCCTTACGTACTGAAGTACTGCTGGATTTGTGATTCTTGGGCTTATCGTTTGGGATCCTTTGGTCTCTGAACCCTGAAAGAAGAGCAGCGAATGCTTCCTCCTCGTCAGTGTCGCCGTTTGCATGGCATATGCGAACAAGAAGATCCAAGGCCCGTTCGACTCCAGGTGCTCCCAACTCACCCATCTTACGGTAGCCCTTCAAAACTCGCCGGCCATATAGAAGAGCTTCAGCATAAGCTTGCTTCTTCAACAAGACATCCGCTAACGTCAACATGTCGGCAAGAACATCTTCAAATGAGTCATGTGACACCAGGGATATCTTTTGCCGAATGACTGACTCTGCATTATTCCACTTTGCCTGCTTCTGATAGGTTTCCACAAGGAGGGTCAGGATATCACCCCTTGAATTGCGATTTGAGAGGGACACAGCTGATCTGCCTGTGAGGGGACTCGTGGCTCTAGACAGACAGTTTTGAAAATCACGCTCAGCACCATCGAAGTCTTCCGCGCCAAGCCTCTGTTTTCCTCTTAGCAGCAGGGCTTGGAAGATCTCAAGTTTCAGGTCAGTATCTGAGTCAGAGTAATCGGTATCGCCATGATACCCGACCTCTTCAACATGAATTCCGGCACCTGCCTTAGAGTTTTTAGTATCCTCTTCAATTTCATAGACAGAGTTGGACGCCATCCAGCGGAGCATTGCCTCGTTCGGCTTCGGTGGGAACAAGTCTCCAAACTCGGACCCACAATCTTCCGAGGCGTGATCGCCACGGTCGAGCGCTAGAATGGTTGACGCTGAAGACGCCACCGATGCGGCAGATTGAACGCAGTTACTCATGTTGGTTAGAGCCTGGATGGTCTCGCTTTTGGCATTCGACTCAACCAGAGTCTGGAAGGCTGCAATCCGGGCGTTGATCTCGAATGCGATGCGTCGAATGGAGTCGTAGAGCTCGTCCAGATTCGGTAGGCGTCGAATCGACTCATGCAGCTCGTCTAGATTTGGCAGAATTTTGTTAGTTGACTCTTTAAGAGCCGCTTGGTTCCATCTACACGAAGGCTCAGAAGTCAAGATAGGTCCGTTGGTCGTGCCCAAAAGGGACTCACAATATGACTGTCTGCATGGATAGTTGGATTGTATCCCGATAAGATCGTATCTGGTGCTGAAAAATTCCAATTCCGTCTACGGCTCCCTTATAGCGGAGGTGTTTTCGCGACCTATCGAAAACGCTGACAGTTTTGCTGATTTTGTCCAAAGTAGTGTGCAGTTGAGTTAGGGTACTTTGTCCATCCTGTATTGTTTTCGAGAGATTGGTCCAATGTGCACCAATATGGCCTGTTGCCTGGAAGGATGATTGCACTGTCTCGTCTTCCAAGGTCTCCTTCATCAAGATCAAGACTTGGGTAAAACCCTCAACGTCGGATAGCAGACTCTTGATTCTGACGTTGGCAATAGTCGCGCCATTATGAAAGTCTTTTATAGCCTTCCCAACTGTAATGCAAGTGCCAAGCAGCGCCAAAACACCCGTGGTAATTGACAGAGGTTCGGGCATCTTGATTGACTGAAGATACAGAGAAGCAGGTCGTCCATCAAGGGTAAATAACCGGCTTCATGGAAATCGTCACTATGGCGAGGCTGTGGAAGCGCTCGGAGTTCGGGTCAGGGCGTGAGACTCAATTGCGTGGTATGTTGTGGTCGTGGACTGTGTCCTAGGAGATTGAAAGCGAATGCATGGGGAGAGACTTTGACAGTAATGATGAGAAGAGGCAAAGATTTGCGGTTGCGCATTTTGGACGTGGAGGGTTCGATGCACCTGCATGCATACTCAGCCTCAAGGCTGACCGCCGAGTCTTGAAATGCAGGTCTGGGTCAAATGACTGGATTCCATTGGTCTGTACGTCGCTAAGGTTACTGCTCTAGTACAACATGGTGATCCTCGGCACAAAGGGACATTGGTTAAGTTTCGTCTGAGGCGACCTACTACAAACTATTATCGGCAGGCAGAAATTTCGCACTTGTGCAATTGCGGGGCCCGGATTCGGCGGCTGGATTTTCTCGTGTGGCTACAACAGATCAATCCAGGGATCAAGTCTAGATCCTGCTCTTGTGAGGCTCCACCACTTAACTACGACCTGTCTCTTAATTTCCACAACTTTATTATTGCTGGCGGTTCAGAGATGCTGGAGAAAGGAGTCAGCAACTTTCGGCTGCTATGCGGGAAGTTTTCTTTTTTCTTAGAGGCAGATTTCCGTGCAGACAGTTTTATGATTTTTCTTCTCGTGCGTTTGTATCCCGTTGGTGGACTGCCTGAATAATTAGGAATTCTAATGTTAGTGATAATTAACTATGTAAAGAACCCAAATGGATTCCCAAAGCAATGCTTGAAACACTTTCTGATTTTAGCTAGTGATAGCATTTGTAGCCGAGGAGTTGGAACAGGCTCCGGCCTTCACCTCATCCCTACTCACCGTAAGCTGACCACTCTTACTCTCCTTTAAGCAGGCCAGCTCATCCTTCCGAACAGAAACAGATTTACCTTACCTTATGGTAGGATTAACGTGTGATACTCCGCTGTGATGTGGCACGTACATGAGCACCATGCAGGACCGGAAGCCACGGGAACAAGTCAGCCAGCAAGTTAGCCAAAGACTGAGACATGGCTCGCAAATTTCCATCGACCGGCAATTATCGACTCAACTTGAAATTGGCATTCCAGCCGGCGTGATACCAACAGTTCGGGCTGACTCCAGCCTTGCGTACTGGAATGCTTTCTTGGTTGTTAAATAGATCATCATATCTGTGCGGGAGGTTGGAACAAGCTCAGAGTCTTGTAGTACAATACCATTCGACGCAATCATGGACCAGCAAGCATTGAAGTCGTTAATGGAGGAATATCAGTGCAAAGAAGGGCACAGCTGGGCACCACAAATTCCAAGCCGGAGTCAACGCAACTCATGCACTGGGTCACTGCCTGAATGCCACATCAGATCCCAAGGCGGCTCTTGTAGTTGTGAAGGTAGGAGCGAACAATCTGTAAGTTAAAAGCTGTGCAGTCGCTTGTCTACTGAGACATCTGCTAAGGTGAAATAGTGCTGCCGGTAAAGATCGACATCCCGTTCAAGTGGTCAAATGTGCCCATGTAGGGCTTGACGCTTTCACGGAGACTTAAATCAACATGGTCGAAGTAGAAGCTAAAGCTGAAAATTTGACGTCTACATCAGGCCCAGTATACTCACTGCCGTCCTCCATCGCTCGAATGAGAAGGCTGACCTGTGTTCAAGATTTCCAATATTGTCACCTACCTTCACAAGAAACCGACGCCGTGCGTCATAAAATCAATCAAGCTCGAAGAAAGAATTCTCGCAGAAAATCTAGCAAACATGCGAACAAATCTAAAGGTCATCGAGGAACATTGGGAGGAGTTGGAGAAGATTGTCCGTATACTTCAGAAAATCTTCCAATCCCAGCAGAGTACGCGGCAGCTTAATGTATGCAAACACTATGCTAACATCAAACCAGCGCTGGTTGCTACCAAGGGCCAAGAAATAAACCAGACTCTGAAGGAAAATCGGTTGAAGTTGACTGAGAATGAAATAAAGTTGCAGGTTCTTGAATCGCGTCTTCAAGATTTTGGGGGTCAACAGCGTCAAGCAGAAATACAATACTAGCAAAGCTTGGACAAGCACTGTAGCAACAAAGGTGGGAATGCAATTCAATCTCAAAATCCTCGTGTCTAACACAAGCAATAGACGGGTGGTTCACGACTTGGCTGAAATTGAAATCCATACGGAAAGAACTCAACATGATACAAGTCAGATTCGAAAGCACCCAGTCGCAATGCATCAAACAGAAACAGGCTATTCTGGACACCCAAATCAAGGATCTGCGGTTAAAGCCAAGGAAACAAGTTTGCAAGATGAGCACGAACAATTGGTAGGTTCAATCTTGATCCTCGGTAAGGTATTGTTCTTTGCTCACATAAATGTAGGAGCAAATAAGGCAAGCTCTAGGTTACGCTTGTGAATACCTCCAATGTGTCATTGCTTCGGTCAAATCTTTCATTGATTTCTTCAAGCGCTTGGCAAGTAAGATGGATAACTTGAAGGATGACCTGGATCGTCTTCAAAATTCTAACACCACGGAGGAAGTTGACATAGATGAGGAGGAACTGCTTGACGTTCGCAAGGTGGGCATCGGTATTACGATTCTTTAGTTCTCTGAAAGCTAAACTCTCGCAGGAGGCAGTCAAGGTAGCCGTAAAGCTTCGATGCGACTTCTATGTGATCGGATCGACAGCTCATACATACGGGGCGATCTCAAACACTGTCTATCTCCCAGGAATGCAGTATATCTACGGAATCGGCAACACGCTCACTGGCGATGTCAATCAACAGCTCCTTGTGTGAGAGAAAAAACTGGGAGAATTCCTAGGTAGCGTATTTGCAGACATGGATCGTATCTGCAGTACCAGAGAAATTGAAATCAGGCAGAAGCTCCTTCCAATAGCGGAACAAATCAACACATCCACAACTCTGCAGAGTATCACCACCTAGGTCGGAATGACTAAAACGCTTCTAAGGATCCTCGACTACAGTCACAGGCGATCCCGATCAACGAATTTCTTTCGATGCTTGTGATAATGCGTCACTTGTTACTTGCTGAAACCAGGTTTTTCTACTCCCCTAAATGAGCTCGGAATTTGCTGCGTTCCATACATTCGTTTTCAGGTTGGCTTTACAAAATGTTCAAGAAACAGAAGCTCGGTTCCTCTCCCCTTTGTCCTATAAATCCCTCATTATTATCGGCAACTAGGTACTAGGAGCGTTATGATTTGAAATTTTTGACTCTTGCATTCGTATCCTCACTCAAGACTACAACTCGAAATTTGAAACCCACCGTGCAAAATGAAGAAATTCCATATTTTCTCCCTGCAAATCTCACTCTCGCCCATCCATGAGCTCTTTTCCAACCCGCAGCCCTTCCTCGAGAAAACAGTACAACTTTGCCAAATATGCAGAATGAAAGACCGGATATGTAAAATAAAAGAAAAACAGGAAAGTGACATGGTGACCAGAATCCACAATGGAGAATCAAGAAAGCTAGGATTCGAGCCAAGATGAAATGAATGGTCTCAATGTAACACAGCATGTTGTGCCACAGTTGCAAACTGCCAACCTATTCGGAACAAAACGAAGCTGCTGTACGACAGCGTCAACGGACTTCGTATCTTATTTCTCAAAATGGCGCTTGCCAACCGGCACTCTCCATCCTCCCCAAAGGTATCAGCGGTCAACACAGGCAAGACGGCGATGCGATGGAAGACTGTTGAATAAAGACGTCTATTTCCACATTACCAATATATACATTCTCCCCCTCCCCTCGTATTCAATGACACACACACTAGTTCAATCTTCTTATCCCAATGCCATGTGAAAGTAAGAGGAAACCCAACCCATCCATCCGTCCAGCCCAGAACCCAACCTCCAAGTGGAATATGCATGAACGCCGCTCTCGCCAGAATCAATCAACCAATATACAGATTTTGAGGGATGAATACACAAACACTGATGCCCAGCTCTCCCGCCTTAATCTAAGTAACTCGATGGCCTGTGGATGCAACTTAGAAACCCCGACTCGCCGAACTCTCCCTCGTATGCTGACCCGGCACCGGCGGTGCACCCTCGCCATCAAACAGATCCTCCAGGTACGCGCTCGGTGCCCGCTCCTGTCCATTTCCATAACCCGAATTTAAGTTCAGTGTACTCGAGCTTGCCATATGGCCTCTCTGCGCATGGGATGCAGGACTATCGGGAGGAGAAGGCCCAACCATGCTCCTAGCTCTTGAGTACCCTTGGCTCTGGGGACCGAGATTCGCAAGGCTGATTGCAGGCCCGTTGCCACCGTTGATGGGGACGTGAGATTGAGCGTTGCCGGCTTGAGCGGCGCCGGAAGCGTAGTAACCTGATGGGAGGTAGTTTGATCCACGGTATCCAGGGTTGAGAATGCCTGCACCTGCAGTTGCGGTTGGCGAGAAGAAGAGGTTGCCTGCAGGAGCAACACCTGAAGCTGTGTTTGGCCGTCCAGATTTCTTGCCACTCTTAGCCCCCAATCCACTCAATGAAAGCGTAGAATCCCGATCATGGTACTTGTACAAGGGCGCAGGTGGAGGACCAGGAGTACGGAACAAAGGCTTGGTATCATTCATAGCGGCGTGTTGTTGCATGGCTGCGCGCTTCACAGAGCGATGCAATGACCATGCGACCAAGCCTCGCCAGAGCAGGACACTCATGGCCATGAATCCGAGAATGGCTCCAACAGCGATGAAAACAGTACCTTCAGGGAGATTGCTTTGCTGCATGTAGGGAGCATTGGAAGTAGGTGGGACGGAGGGAGCAACAATTGTATAAGCACCAGTCAGAGTGGGCAAGCCAGTGAGAACACCATCGCTACTGGCAGATGTTCCAGTAATCGTAGGGACGGTACCAGTATTTGTGGTTGCGGTCGAGCCAGTAGCTGTGATGGTAACTCCTGATCCCGATGAGCTTCCGCCACTTGTCGATGCGGCAGATCCAGAAGTACTCGCAGCGGTGCTGGCAGTTGTATCTGTAGCCGTCGAAAGGTCTGGCACGCCGCCGGTGGCCGAAGTCGAATCCGCCGCCGATCCCAACGCAAGAATAGAGACTATGACCGCGGCGGACAGAAGTGGTGTTTGCGACAGCCTCATGATGACTTTTTAATTGTATTCAAGAAGATGAACGTACGTATGTATCTGGAGCGACCGAGCGAGGATACGATCGGTGTCGTCGCAGTGAGGCGAGGGCGAATCCTTCAGTCAGCGAGGCTGTTTGTTGACGAAGACAAGGCAAATTGTTGTGAAGAGCAAAGTTGACGCAACAAAGGGACGCAATGCCGTCCAAAAAGGCAAACAAGTCGTCAATCCTCGCGCTTAGCAAAGCAACAGTGTGTCGTCCGCAGGTTGAGTTGATGTGAGGTAGTACAAGCAGACCCTGTTTTGGAGTTCGATGCAATTCCCAGGGCGGGCTGGCTGTCTCTCTCCTATCCCAATATGGAAATACTCGTCCTCGAAGCAGTCGTGAGTCGTGAAATATTCAATGTAGCAATATGGATGCGATAAAGAGTATGCGGTCGTAACGAGTGTGAGTACAAGTAAGAGAAGACGCTGAAGTGGAAGAGAGGTCGTAGTTGGCAGATCTCGTGTTGGTCGTGATTTCCATGTTCCTGCAGAAGGCGAGCTATACCGTATTGGGCTGAGCACGAACCTATTTTTGTCGGTCGGGGCAACGCCAGATCGGCCGGCAAAACTTTAATCCAGAAGATTATATTGAAGTTACCAAACTATTTGAAAATCTACCGCAAAATAAATCTTCAATTCGGTGACGATTTCAAGACCTCCCACATCTTGTTAAATGCGGATCTGCAAGATGGTAACCGCAAAGAAAACTTGCAAGTTCGACGCCGTAAGCAACCTGCACCTTTGCCCTCCCAACCCATCAAACCCAACGCCTCCAAGGTCAAACGCCTAACCGGCCAACGAGACGCACGACTCAAGAAAACCAAGACAAAGGCGAGATAGAATCGAAGAAGAAAGAGAAAGGTGCAGATATTGTGCGAGAAGTGTATGCCCCCTCCTCTCCCAGATACCTTCCCCTCAACCCTCCACTCCCATCCCAATTCAATCTAGAGATCATGACTGATTGGATATTATAGACACCAAATGTCATCTTCCCTCTTCTTCCAATACAACACCGCCCTCGTCCACCAACTTTCTCCCCCACGCGGTGCAGCGCAAGCTCCCTCTCCTCGAGACCCTCATGGACACCTTTTATGCAAAGTGCGTACCAATCCTAACCTCCTGCATCATGGCAGAGCTCGAGAAACTCGGTCCCAAGTACAGGATCGCGCTACGTATAGCGAGAGATAAGCGATGGGAGAGACTGAAATGCGATCATAAGGGCGTGTATGCGGATGATTGTATCGTGGATCGGGTGGTTAAGAACAAGATCTATATTGTGGCGACGAATGATAGAGACTTGAAGAGGAGGGTTAGGAAGGTGCCCAGTGTTCCGATCGTGAGTGTGGCAAGGGGGAAGTATGTGGTTGAGAGGTTGCCGGATGCGCCTGAGAAGTGAGCTGGACTGGGAAGAGTGTGAATTTATCATGGACAGGGCATTGAAATGGAGGGGAAATTGGGATAGCGTTTGAGCCGGGTTCTGCATTGCATGGAGCTTGGAGCGAGATAGAGCTTGCTTTCATTGCAATGCAAGAGCGCATATATAGGTTGCAACCAAATGCTGACTTGGGCATGAATATCCATGATACCCGACTCCCAACCTTGAGGTTGGGAGCTAAAGATAATCGAGCTTGCCAAAACCACGAATTTCCTGAATTAGGATCATCGAAAAGTTAAAATCACCTGGAAGAGATGTCCCAAAGAGATTGGTTGCAGTAAGAACACTCCTAGTGAACAGTCGATTGGTAGCTCTTCCAGGAAGGTACAAAACAAGTTCCCAAACCCTATATCCACCCAAACAATGCTCGCAGTGGGAGCATGAACAGGACGGTGTACCTTAAAGTACTTTATAGTCTTAAAATACTTAGAAAATCTCATCCAGTTGTTATCAAGAAACAAAACCAAACCACATTCAATATTTGGTCCGGGCCGCTTCTTAAGTGCATGATATTCAGCTAAGCAACGTTATGGTCCATTACCTGATCCGTAAGTCGGAATCTTTCATTGTGGAGATATTTTGGGCTCAAAGATATTTTAGGATGAAAGGTGTTTTGGAATCCGAGTAGTTATATTCTTTCTACTCGAGAAAATTCGGTCTCAAATACACACGAACTTCTTATCACAGCTCTCTCCTGAGCTACTCTGTGTAAATGGGTCATCTAGTCAAACCATGAACGGTATGAAGCAATCGAGAAATGAGCTTCATGCGTCTGTCTTCGTACGTATACACGAGAGTACTGATATGACCTTACAACCGCAAACTCAACGCCCAACCAAACCAATCCGGGGAAAGAACCATGAACCTGGTATCCAAAGTCTACTGCTGCTGCTTCTTATGCGCCGCGGGTCCCATCTCCTTATCAAAAGCACCATAGCTGACTTGTAAGCTGCTCACTGCACTGATACCAACGCTTAAAATGGAGAGGAGGATCAATGTGACGAGAATGCCCATGAAGATAGCTATACAGCCAGTCAGCACAAGATCAAGAACATCCAAAGATCCATGTATTCAACTTTAAGAAGGAAAGAGGGGTACAAACCAGGATTAAAGAACTGATACTGCTCAAACAGCGGTCTCTGGTCATTATACGTCGTGCTATCTCCCCTGATCTCCATATTCCGCTTCATCTCAGTATGCAGCGGCTCCTGGAACTCCGGCTCGTACATGGCAGGCTTCTCAGTCTTCAAGCTAGATGCTGAGGCGGTGGAGGGCGTGGTGGTGTAGATGACGGTGTAGTGGTAGCCGGTGGGAAGATCTCTCAACAACTGACTGTACAGAGTGGCATCTAGCATACTGTTAGCACTTGCCTTCTCTGCCACTCCTATCACAAAAGATAGATGAGGGGATACAGCCGTACCATTGTCCACCAGCATCTCACTTCTGACTCCACTCAATTTTTCGAAGGTTTTGCTCACAACCACCGCGCCCGTCGTGCCCTGTCTACTCTTCATTGCCTTGTTGGCACTCAACTCCTCGCTTCTCTTCGCTCCACACTGGCTCTGGATGTATTTCACCAACTCCTCCCCATCCTTAGCGTCCAATCCCACGACCTCAGACACCGTATACCGAGTCTTGATACCAGGATTCGAGAGCGCGGTCTTCAAGTGCGATGACGAGGCGCTGAGTTCGGCGCTCGAGATATCGGGTTGATTCAAGACATAGTATAGCTCCGATGGGCAGCCCTTCAAGAATTCCTTCGTAGCTGTCAAAACCTCGGACGTGGATTGAAATTGTGCTCTCGAGGCATCTTTAAAAGATTCAGGTGCTCTGTAGTCCCATCATTAGCTATCTGCACTTCAAGGCAGTTGATTTAGGTTGCTGTGCAAGCCACATACGGTGTATTAGAAAACAGAACAAAAGGCGAAGTATCCTTGAACGCAGAGACTGCAGATAGCAGTACCGCACATGCAGCTATCGAGAGACGCATCCTTGCTTGCTTGCGTGCTGCTGCTCTCGTGGTCGTTGGAGTGACGATGAGGTGGAAGCTTTGAACATGGGTTAGAGCTCGATAGCGTTTGCCGTATTTTGAGGGCGGAAAGTTCCGAGGATTTTCCTCCCTGCAAGAAAACAAATATCGAGGTTCAACAACACTTTCTTCTTACCTCTCCAACTCTACTCTTTCACAAATCAATGATTAGATTTGCAGAAGGAAGGAAATCATGGAGTCTGCATTTCTAGAGCCCAGCATATTCCGCCATCCCCGCCCCAAGAAATCCGTCTTACCTCCACAGCATGCATCAAAGAAACGCAAAACTGAGCACAAGATCGAAGAAATCTCCTTCGACGATGATAAGCGCGCAGATTACTTGACAGGGTTCCATAAAAGAAAGGTGCAGAGGACGAAGCAGGCGCAGTTGGAGGCGGCGAAGAAGGCTAGGGAGGAGAAGATTGAGATGAGGAAGCAGGTGAGTTTCAATGGGGAAGGGTCGAGGACTTGAACTGATGCTAATTCTGGGGTGTGTAGTTGAGAGAGGAGAGGAAACAGGAATTGCAAGAACATGTCGAAGCTGTGAATAAAGCTCTTGAAGGTTTTGAGGGAGACATGGAAGGCCAGAGTAAAGAGGACGAGGATACATGGAATGGTATTGAGGATGATGAGGCGCCTACCTTGGTTGATGTGGTGGATCATGAGGAGGAATATGTGGACGAAGACAAGTACACGACGGTCACGGTCGAAGCAGTTGATGTCTCGAAGGAAGGTCTGTTGAAGGTCAACGAGGAGGAAGATACTGAAGAAGACGAAACAGCAGAAGCTGCGAGCAAGGAAGGTAAGGGAGACACTGAGAAGAAGAAATGGCCCAAGAAGCCACGGAAGAAGAAGTTCCGGTACGAAAGCAAAGCAGAGAGGAAATTTACTCGTGCAAAGCAAAAATCGGGCAACAAAGCTAGAGCAGATGCTCGCAGAGGGAACACTTGAATAATACACGCATGACAAGCAGCTCCATTTGCAATGCAGTATGTGATCATCGTTGATATCAACTACCGGAAAGTCAAGACGATCTCAACAGGCAAAGTCCACCGCCAGCCCATGCGTGGCATAACTGCAATTATACCCTCTGTATCAATCAGCCGTGCAATTCGTCTTCATGAACAACCTCCAATATGCCGCTTCGGTCCTCGTAACAACATCATTCCCAGAAGCAAGAAGAGAAAATCAGATGTTGCCAATCTCCTGCTGGAAGTCCTCCAACTCCTTCTGGGTCGCAGCGTACTTCTTGGCCATCTCCTCGTACTTCTGCTCCCACTGGTCGCGGTCTTGCTCGAGAGCCTGGACCTTTCGCTCGAAGTGGCCGGCCTTGACATCGGTTTGGCGGAGCCTGTGAAAATGTCAGCTTACGTAGTTCTATTCAAAGGTGATGTCCACGCCGCATGTCGCAGTCGACATTGAGGTAAATGGCGTGTACATACTTGTCGTTCGTCTCTCTCAAGTTCTTATCGGCCTCCTCGGCCTCCTCCTCCAGAAGTTGCAGTCTCCGCTGGAGAGTCTCGTTCTGTGTGCCAGCATTGTTACCCTCGTCCGCCAAAGCCTTCGCGTCCTTGAGCTGGTTCTCAAGCTTCTCGACCTCCGCCTCCAACTGGCCATTCTTATGTGTGAGGGAAGTTACTTCGTGCTCCTTCTGGAGGTTCTCCTGCTCGAGTGCCTTGACTTGCTTCTGGAGCTCCTCCACCTTAGCGCTGGCCTCATCCGCCTCAACACGGAGGGATGCCATCTTCTGGATGCCATGTATTAGCATCCAAATCAAAACAGGAAGCGTTGTGAAAACGTTGGTGATGCAGCGAGCTCCGCTGAATTCAGCCCACCAAATGGCGGGGTTCCGTGGTGGGATGAACTCACTTCCTTAATGCGATCCATCTTGATGATGATGCGAGTTGACTTGTGCTTGAGCTGTGTGATGTAGTCGTCAGAGAAAGCAACGGCAGTTCGCGATGCGGTTGCAAGAGAGAGGGTGATAGTTGTTGTATGATTTTCTTGAGTTGAAGTTGAAGGAGTATCGGATTTGGGTGAGTTTGGCGACACGAGGCAGAAGGCGACCAGGGGTGGTCAAGTCAGTGGTCGCTCCCAAATCGGGTTGCTGTGGGAACTGCCCAAAACAGACCGAACGCTTTAGGACTTTCTACGCTCAGACTCCTGACCACCGAAAATTGAACATCGCGAATCGCCTCACTCCCATTCAATGTAATACGCATCCATTCAATTATCTACGGTGTTGTCGCGAATTGATACGAAGATGTTGGCCGCGCGGGATCAGGAGAATTTGGCCCATGGCCATCAACAGGTGGCCGCATCCAAGCCACTGAACCAGAATAGAGGACTGCAACCCAAGACACCTGGAAATAAGTATCCAAAGACACCGCTGAAGCTACCGCTCAACGACGAGAATGCACTGACGGGATTTGGAGGGAAGACCGGCAAGGGAAAGGGATTAGAGAACTTGGTTACAGGTGGAAAGAAAGGCGCGACTTTTGATAAGAATGCCTTCATTACGCCCATGGGTACGCGTCTGTTATTCCCAATCGCGATGTCAATACTGATATTTGTGAAGGACCTCGGACACGAGCTCCTCTTGGTATGAAAACTACGAATGCCAAAACGAACGTCTTCCAAACACCTGCTGGCCCTGCTCCTGAGAAAGAACTCGACAAGACCCAACCCAAGCAATTGACCAGTGCTCGACGTCCGAAGAAAGCCATACATGCCGATACCGTGAAGCTTGAGGTGCATGGTGATGAGAGTCCTCTTCACGAACGAGACGTCGAATACTGTCCACCAAAACCTAAAGACCTTCCCTACGAATCTGAGGATTTCCCCAACAACTGCATCAACTACGACGTTATTAAGGGTCGCAATTTGATGCGCGGCATTCACAAAAATTACTATCAAGATATTGACGAAAACGGGCTTTCGAGGATTGAGCGCGAGAATGAGGAGGCATA
Source organism: Cairneyella variabilis (assembly GCA_001625345.1). NCBI lineage: Eukaryota > Fungi > Ascomycota > Leotiomycetes > Helotiales > Cairneyella > Cairneyella variabilis. The sequence goes on along the minus strand of AYLM01000157.1, from coordinate 8,809 downwards.
TCAGAAGATGGCGAAGAAGTTGGATGAGGATATGCTTAAGACCTTGGAGGAAGATTGGACCGTTAGCGATGTCCCAGAGACATTCCGTCATTTGCGCAAGAAGCCATCACCTCCACTGAACGACGCACGAAAGGTTGCAGAGCCAATCAAGAAGACTGTGGAGCCCGCAAAGAAGGCTGTTATTCCAACCAAGGGTCCTGCTACGGTTACATCCCGGAAAGCTGCATCTGCTCTGGCCGTCCCTTCCAAATCCGCACCAATTCCACCCAAGGCGTCGAAGCCCGCACCAAAGCCATCTTTCCTTTCACGATCCAAGCCGAATCCTCTCCCAACACTCCCAAGCAATGCGTCGAGTATGCATCATGCTGCATCCACTGCTGCATCCAAGTCAACCATTGGATATACCAAGGGTCGCTCGGCATCAGGAGCAGTACGTACCCAAAAGCCAGAGAGAAGTGCATTGACCAGAACTGTGAGCATGATGAGCCAAGGCTCCGATACAACCATCACCCCTGAGCGGTGGGCTCAGCACGAGAATGAGCGGGAGACGAAGAATCCTGAATGGCTGAAGGCATTCGAAGTCGATGACGAGGATTTGGAGCCTGGTCTTCGAGGTGTGCTGCCGGATTGCTTGAGGAGAGCGGATGACGATGATGAGGAGTTTATTATGCCGCTTCCAGCGGGCCATTCTTAGCTGACTGGATTGGATGTTTGACTTGTGGATTCTGTGTGGAGCGAAAAGCTTGTTGGACTACGATATGATTTGGCATGGTGTTGGACAGGCGTTGTTATGAGATACGTATATTCTGTCTTGGTACAGCATAGCTGCCTGCATGAAGGATGGATGGCATTCACACTTGGGTGGGCTATCAGTGTTAGAATAATATTGTCTGAAATAGACTTCGTTTTCCTGTGTATCAAAATGTCCTGTTCACCATGCCTCGATTAAAGCTTCTGGCGTGGCTTCTCGGACTACCGAACGTGCCCTCATGGCTCACAAATCGTCACAGTACTCGTATTATATCTCGTCACAACAGTCTCCTGCGTCAATGTCTCCGTCAGCAATGAATTATGTCATAATGTCAGTCTCCATGCCTCAATCCACTCATCTCAATCCTATCTCAAAACAGCGAAAAGTCTAGACTTACAGCACCCCCACCAATTCCCACAGTAAAGCTACTCGTTTTAAACACAGTCTCTATCCTTGGCCCAAGAACACAAGAACACGCACTGCTTATTTGATAGGGTCATTGGAGCATGGCGAGGGGAAGAGTGGGGGCTCGAGTAAGGATAAACTGGGGTATGGGGCTGGAGAGTGTGGAGCGAGAGGTGTGTATGGTGTGTATGGTGTGGGAATGCTGGTGGGAAGGGTGGATGTGATGCTGAAGTAGATGCGGGGCAGTGAGGAAAGCGTGGAGGAGGAGGTTGAGATGGTAGTGAGGAAAGTGCGTGGTGGTGGGGAGGGGAGTGTGTGGGAGTGTGTGTAGGTTGTTGTTGTGATTTCGGTGCTGCGCAGTGGTGAGTTTCAGACGTGGATGTCATTTTTGAGGTATCATATCTAGGTATGTGAATGAGATGGATTAAGAACAAAGAGCAGGGAGAATGTAGTGGAAGTGGCTCACACGTAACTCATCCCAGTCAGAGTAGTGAAAGGGATTGTGAATTCGTTGGTAAATGTCCAAGTGAATGTCTGAGTAGTGTGATTTGTTACGGTAGACGCAGCTGGGATGTAGGATGAGCAGAAGGAGCGGGCGGAGGCGACTGTTTGAGTGATCGCAACGCGCTGAGGCAGGCGTTATGGATGCATGCTGAGGTCTGTTTGGAAGAAAATAGGTAGAAGCGGGGTTGAGACTTACTGTGAGATTCGGCATCTTGAGTATAGGAAGGGAGATTTTGAGGTAGACTGAACACGAGGCTAGCAAGGAGAGGCACAGTAAGCAACAGATGATGGGCGAGTTTTATGCTGGGCTGCTCGTGAGGTCAATATCGCATGCCCAGAAAATAATCGTAGACTTGCTTGGGTGAAGTCCAGAAATTGACATTGTCAAACATTCGAAGGAGGTTGTGTTATACTGGCCATTGGAGCTTGACCATCGAGTCCAGCGGAGATCAGAGTGGTTTACGGTGGAGTAGCACAAAGCTCATGCTGCAAAGCGCGGTCCTATATTGGCAACGGCTAATTGCATATACGAACTTTGGCATCAGACAATCCATGAAGCGCGAAAGGCCTTGTGTATTCTTATCGATGAACTAACTGGTTAGGAAATCGAGATTCGCAAATATAGATTCGTCGGTTTGGTGCTTCTCTTGCTATATTGATTTCGACGCAGTGCCGCTGAATAGCTTGAAGCTTCCATAGGGCCCGTGGTAGAGTGGAATAACATTCATTGGTGCCCCGCCAAATATCATGTTGATGAATACTTCTCTTGGAAGATCGTTCAAGACCACTGGATTTTGGCTGCTTCGAAGCAGTTTTCTTCGTGGGTTTTTTGACTCTAGAATATCTACCATGTCTACGGTAGAGGAATCATGTATCTCGTCTCGAGACAGGCCGTCGAGGGTAATTCTGTAAACAAACTCGGCGACTTTTAATGCGGAAATGTAGTTCACATTGTCTACGAGCCATGGGCCATCACCATGGACTGAGAAGTGATGCTGGAGAAGACGGCCTGTCAGGTGCTGCAGTTTCAAGGCGTAATCAACCGGCAAAGCATTACAGCAGCATTTCGGGGAGAAGGTATGAAGGCCGAATATTTTATCCCGAGGGTCCTCGCACTTAGCTCGCCGAAACTCCCACAGAAGGTGGAGCAAAGAACGGTCGTATAAGTCAATCGATGGGCCATTCCTCCGCTTGTGAAAAGTTGCCCTTTGTGAGTCGAGCTTCGCTGGAGTACTCTCGAGAATTGCATCCTGGATTCGTAGCTCGGTTGAGCCGGGTGTTATCAAGGGTGATTTCACATAGCTTTTGCCAAGCTCGAAAAAGTATACACTGAGCATAAACCAGTCACACTTCGATTTGCCGCACCTCAAGATAAGCTTCTTCGCAAGTACTACTTCTTGGAGAATCCAGAGCCGGTTCCAGTAATCGCACTGGCAGAGGCAATATATCGCATACAACTCCGCTTCGTTTCCGGTAGGGTTTCGTCCTTTCATATTTCGTCCGTAGGAATACTCTTCGTTGAACAAATGTGCGCTGGCCTCCCACGCTGATGATGGGATATCCCTTACCCCTGCAAGGAAATCCATGGCAAGCGATACTTGAGAATTGGATTGTCCTAACCAGATGACAACTTTGGACGCATTTCGGTATATCTGGCCCATCTGCCTGACTTGATGGTTTCTTTCTTGCGTGTCGCTCTGATTAATACATATCGCATCGATCCATATGATGCGCGGACGGGTCTTCAGACGTAGCTCGGATAGGGCTTGCCACAGGTTCTCTCGCACTCTGCAAGGCCTTCCATCAAGCTCGATGGATAAAGTCACCGTCGGTCCCCACATGTAGGATAGAGCTTCATACTTTGGCGGCGTTGTCATTTCGACATTCTTGAGTGAGCATTTGATCGTTTCGCCAACCACGCCAGGGTGCAAAACCACGAGTCGAATCTCCCCAGAATGGGAAAGGGGGACGTAGGGACCCATTGACATGGAGGCCTCCATGACATAGAAGACGGAGACAAATAGCGCATAACAAAAGAACACTCTTGCTCGCTGCAAACCTCTCGACTTTTGCGGCGGGCAGAAGTGAGGCTGAGTACTCACTTACTTTTAAGCTGTGGCTTGCACGTGATCCAGTCCAGTCAACACAGAATGGATAGTGTAGGATGAAGAACCAAATAATTCGGACTTTGAAATTTTCGAACACTATATACAACGATGTCATAACCATCGAAGTCCATCGTAATAAGATATCAGGATACACGTGCTCAATGCCGAAAGGGGTCAGGGCCCAACAAACTCGACGAAATTTTCCAAACAAGGGGCAGCGTTTGAAAACCAAACAAATTATCAAAAACGAGAATTTTGAGGTGCATTTGACTAAGGTTTCCAGTTCTGCCTCTATTGTGGACCAAAACATTGGCAGAACGCGCTGGATGTAAACATGGCATTTTCGTGATGGTACCGCGTTCCCCGATAATCCGTGCGGTTCAGTGAAGCTACAGTAATATCTCGCGGCGAAGAGGAGTTCGGCCAGTTCACAGGAAAAGACGTGTTCTAATTACATTTGACACGAAGACCTGAGAAAGTATTGAAAGGTACGTGAGACCTAAGTCTTGAAATAAGTCCCGGAAATCACGCTAACCCGGATTTGCACTAGTCAGCATCAACCGGAGCATCGAACTTCAGCATTCCCACGACATCATTTCAACGACATCTCTTCAACACGACATCCTCCCTCTCCTTTGTGATCGCAACGAAGCACCATCTTCGTCGCCGCTACTGTCCCGCTTATTGCGACAAGTTTGACACGTTTCTACCCTCTTTCCACGAAAAGCGCACGAAATCTGTCCCTCGGCAAGGCGTCGCGTGGAGATCTCCCTTCGCCTTTGCGCGTACAAATTCATCACCCGCGATATCTTAATGGATGCAGTCGCTCGTTGAATACAAGGTCAGAGATGTTGGCTGGCAGACCCTGGGTGTGGTAGAACGATTACTGCGTCAAGATGTCTCGCGCATCTGGGACGTTCGCAGAATTCTTCCCCAATGCTCCTCGGGCTGCCAAGGACAAAGCGAAGGAACGAGAGCAATCAAAGTCACGAGCTTCGGATTCTCCAAGCACACGACCGAATGCTGACATGAGAGTGTCACTTTCCAATTCTCGCATTGACGACATATCTATGCTCCCTCGCAGAGAAACCAACACGTCCCTCACAGAGACTGCTACTGCCCCAGCAGAAGATACCGAGTCGGCTCAGGGAGATATTCTCAGTGGTGTAGGCTCGGCGAGCTCGAACACAAGCACGGTATCCGATGTCTTCAGCTTACCAGGTCCTCAATCCAATATCTCAACCCTTGGGGGGTCTCGAAATATGAGCAGTCTGACTCCTTTGACGAACAACACCGATTCCTCTCCAAATCGTCTCGCAAGTCCACATCAGAGCAAGTTCTCTTTCCCTGCCACAAGCTCTGCTGCGCCTTCCAGCGAGAAATATGTTGCTCAAGTCTCCATGCAAGCGGAACCTGCCATGGCAGACCATCCTCCTTCAGACCCACGGGTCTACGCTCGAGATCCCAATAAAGGTGTGAAAGGCATAATCTGTACATACGATCCCCTTCTCGACCGAAAACTCTCCTCGAGCCAACAGAAGAAGGCGAAGGCCATATATAAGGAGTTTGGCTTGGTACGTATACGTGTATAATCATATCCCTGGGGAGCGTCATCTTGCTTGTGTGAACGTTTGGCTAATGGCATTGCAGGAAGATGACGCTCCCCCGGCGGATCCGCGACTGGCCAAGAGAGGCGGAAAGTTGGACTACATCAATACGGATTTCCACAATTCCAAATCTCGGTTGCGTCATGCGCCATATCTCCTCAAGCCTTACGCATACGATCCAAAGACGTCTCTTGGCCCCGGACCCCCTACCCAAGTTGTTGTCACTGGTTTTGACCCTCTCCACAATTTTGCAAATCTCTCTGCCATCTTCTCGAGTTATGGAGAGATCGCAGAGAGCAGTAATAAGCTGCATCCTGAGACTGGCAGTTGCTTGGGCTTTGCCACTTTCCGCTATCGCGATTCAAAAGTGCCCAAGGGTGGCAGGTTGGTTTCGGCGATTGAGGCTGCAAAAACAGCTGTGCGAAAAGGTTCGGCATTGAGAATCGGGCAGCATAATATCAAAGTGGAATTCGATGCCGAGGGAAACAAGAGCAGGCGCATGATGGAAAATGTTCTGAAGACAACGAAGCCTGAGCCTATTCCACAGATTGCCAAGGTCGCACCCACTCCAAAGCCTGCAGAGTCTGCCAAGACATCTGGCCCTCCACCTACTGCACCAAAGGGTCCTGCCTCTACTAGAGCCATATTCCGACCGCCAGTTGCTCCAGCTGTCATCCCCACGAAGCCCAAGTCCCTGCGAACCATCGAAAGCACCAAGCCCATATCAACGGAACTGGAACATCAGCCGTACCTCTTCGTATCTGGAGAGCACGTCCCAGTGATGCATACTACGCCGCCTCATATGCTTAAGCGCATGCGCCATTTCCATGTCGAGGACGTGCGGATGGATACTTGGGGCTACTACATCATTTTTCCGAACTCACATTGGGGCAGAGGTGATTGTGAGAGGTGCTACAGAGCACTTGATAGAACTCTGATGTTCAATTATACCATGGTTATGCAGCCTTTTCCGTATGGTAGCAAAGATGTACGACCTTCAGGTCACCGAACTTCGGACGGCTACCGGAAGCGAAGTCGAAGTCCTAACCAGCGGGAGATGGATGAGCAGGACAAGAAAGATGCAGAGGACCGGATAAAAGAGGAGGAGGCTGACCTGGAGGAGGAAAAGAAGGAGCGTGCCAGGAATTTTGATCCTTCCAGGGAAGCCATTGAGGTCATTCGACGAGAGTTAAAAGATCAGCTGGTTAGAAATATCCGGACGAAGATCGCAGCTCCTATCCTGCACAATTTCATGGATCCCGTAAATCATGTTTCCAGGCGACGAAAGCTCAACATCGATGATCCCAAGGATCTGAAGATACCACTCATACATGAGGATGATGATCGCGAGGACAGTCCTGTTATTGGAACGCCAAATTCGAGAAACGAGGCTTCTGAGCGTCGTGTGATGGGCCCTGGAAAATTGAACATTTCTGCACTGCCCAGAATCCGGAAAGCTGCTAAAACCGGAAAGAAACTCAATGTTGGCTTCCAAGACCCCTTTGCTAGAGCCCGACCCGAAGTCCGAAAGGCCATTTTCCGACCTCTCACCCATCGTTTCATTCATAGCGATGATGAAGATTCCGATGATGATACCGAGGACCGCTCACGCATTCGAGATACGGAAGAGCCGGATTCAAGATCGCGAAGTCGGATGTCCAGCGACGATGAGGTTTCTGATGATGATACTGACAGCCTTCTGAGACGCAAAACTCGAGACGATGCTGCGTCTGAAGACACCCGGGATGAGGACTCCATGAGTGAAGCCACCTTTGTCACTGGGGAGCCAATTGTGTCAACCAAGAAGCGAAAGCTCGAGCTACACGTCGAAGCAGCCCTCAAACGCCAGAAGAAGACCGACGAAGAGCTCTTTGGTGTTCCAGCTGCCAAGATTGAGCAAGAGTTCCCGCTCTCCGCCAGCACAGTCGACGAGGACACAGTCATGCAGGACATTGATGGAGTCATGAAGACCGAGAGCGAGGTTGAAGCCATCAAGGAAAGCAAGAAGAGAGCAGCAGCAAAGAAAAAGAAGAAGTCTAAGAAGCAAATCTTCGAGGAGCGCGAGGCTCTCAAGCGACAGCAAGAAGGCATATACATGGAAGAGCTTCTTCGAGAGCCTAGCGAAGCTATTGAGGAAGACGAAGATGCTGTCATGGAAACCGTACCGGTCGAAACTTCAGTTCCATGGGGCCAGCCAACTGAACTACCACGTCCGACCATGGACGAGGATTGTAACATAATCCGCGATCTAGATGGCCTGCGTGACCTTTTCAAGGATCTTGATGATGTGGAGGAACTTGTTGATCTCACAAAAGCTCTTGCAGTTGATGGACATGGCTGGGCGCGGGCCTGGTCCTGGATTCAGGGAGGTACCAAAGGATTGAATCATGATGGGGATCGAAGCCTGCTCACAACGGAAATCGTTCCTGACGGATATTATGTACCGAATGAGTCTGGTTGTGCTCGAACTGAAGGCACCAAAAAGATTCTCAACTCAGAGAAGTCTCTCTATCTCCCTCATCGCATCAAGGTCCAAAAGGCACGTGAAGCACGTGAGGCTCAGGCCAAGAAGTCGGGCAAAGACATCGCTGCCCAAGCCGCTGAGGCCGCTAAGATTGCAGCCGAGAAGCTGCTCGCCAGAGGAAACTCCCGAGCAAATCGTGTCAGCAATCGTCGCTTCGTGGCCGACCTCAACGATCAGAAGAAGACTCTCGGTGGCGAATCAGACGTTCTGCGCTTCAATCAACTCAAGAAGCGTAAGAAGCCGGTCAAGTTTGCTCGATCTGCTATCCACAACTGGGGTCTGTACGCCATGGAGAACATTCCAATGAATGATATGATCATCGAGTACGTTGGTGAGAAGGTTAGACAACAAGTTGCGGATCTTCGCGAAAATCGGTATCTCAAGAGCGGCATTGGAAGCAGTTACCTTTTCCGAATTGATGAGAATACTGTCGTCGATGCTACGAAGAAGGGAGGAATTGCCAGATTCATCAATCACAGTTGCATGCCCAATTGTACTGCCAAGATCATCACGGTGGAGAAGAGCAAGCGTATTGTCATCTATGCGCTGCGAGATATCGCGCAGAGTAAGCCTTTCTCCGTCCGCACATCTTTCACTACACTAACACGTCACCAGATGAGGAACTCACCTATGACTACAAGTTCGAGCGTGAGATCGGAAGTACGGATCGTATTCCCTGCCTCTGCGGTACAGCGGCGTGTAAAGGATTCCTCAACTAATACCATTTTCCTTCCTTTCATTCTCTCGTGCAAACTCGCATTGGCGGCTTCATTTCAGCAAGGCGTTCTGCACACATGAACAGGTTCCTTTTTTTTTCTCGCGTTTGGCATTGCAATGCATACAGAGGTTCGGGGCGGGATCCACAAAAACTGTACTCTTTGAACCGAGTCTTTTGCGGGCGGGTGGGCAG
>AYLM01000156.1:0-55704 GCA_001625345.1 Cairneyella variabilis | reverse complement strand
GCATATAATCAGTCGATGGGCTTGATCAATGCGGTGAATCATACATGGGAATTGTATGAAAAGAATACGCCCTTCGTTCTTCTGCTCACCACCTTCCGCTTCATAATTCTGCCACTTAAAAGATACATAATTTTGATCCAGAACTCAAATTCTATACCATATAAACATGTGCAAACTTTGACCAAATTCCATGAAAAGACCACCAGGGAAAACGGGAAAGAACAATGACGGACACCATATTAGTTTGATGAACTCCGAATCCGGTGCTAATTTGACACCACGGAGAGCTCTCTATCTCTGCTCTATATGCCACAAAAATTGGCCAGTCTGCAGCTTGTCAGATTGCTTAGGCGGTGGGGTGTTGGAACAGAATTCTGCCGCCCTTTTTGGTGCCTCCTGTCACTCGCTTCTCAGTAAGCGAAGTACAGAGCGATGACTGGTTTTTCCTGGATCCTGCTGACCAGAGTGGTTTCAAGTCAATGGCTTCTCGAAAGTCGTACAAGATGTCGATAATCAGAATTAGAACTAGCTCATGCTAATTATCTCTCTCTGCTCCAACTAGCGTGAAGTTGCGGGATGTGTCCAGCTGATCGAGGAACGGGAAACCCAAGCAAAAGTCAGATTGAAGCATTAAAACTAATGACAATATGGCAATGATGAACGGGAATAGGACCCGAAATACGAGTCAAGTTGATTTATTCCGAAAACTGCAGCGCTGAAGTATGTTACTTGAACAGCTTCTCACACCAACAATTCCCTCTGCAGGCGGGTTCCCGCGTGAATAGCGTTTGAACGAAGCTAAGCCCATAGTCAGCTTCTTCATCCCACAATTCAGTGGTGAATTTACTAACCGAGCGTTTTTGGGATCTCCATGGTCAAGAGTGATCATTGAATCCTCGATTGGGAAGATGTTGTCCTCCAAGCCTTGACGAAGGGATATTAGCATGAGCACCAAACCGAATGTGAACACAAACATTGATCAAGAAGAGTCTGCAACTGGCAAGATCCAGAATGCTGTTGTCAAGCAAGGAAAAGCGTTTCTGAGTGTCCTTGATATACTCTTCCTTTGTATCGTAGCCAAATTTGTACACCAGTGCTTCGACAAGTCTACTATAATCAGTCTGTAAACAGTGATAGAAGACTCGAGAGCTCACGAGTATGGATACACTATCTGGTTCTGGGCATTGATCCACTTCTCATCCCACATATAATGGCTTCCGCCTCCCTGGGCAATGACAGCATGCAAGCGATCCGCATGTGTATGAGCAGTCCTGATAGCATAGCAGCCACCCATGCTCATGCATTGTATTACAATCTTCTTTGAATCAAATTGCGGCTGCTGAGCAATCCAGTCAAGAACACCCGACCACTGACGATCAGGACTGAGAGGATCATGCTTGAGAGCGGGGAAATCACCTGTGCCTGGAATATCAACGGAAACGCAGGCAAAGCCTTGAGCTACGTGCTTGGTGACACGAGGGTGGTGGTCAGTTCAGTAGGCGTCGAGGCCGCAAATGAAGAGGAGGGCTGGAACCGGAGAGTCCTTGCTGGCGGAAGCTGGAGTGCAAACGTGGACCGGGATTTTGGAGCCGACCTCTGAGCCAATCCCATGGGTGTGGTCGATTGACACTTCATGCAGAGGGGGAGAGAAGTGCCTGATGATTATCAGCTGCCAAAGGCCAAGAAGCAGGCCCTAGGAATACATGTGGTGCAGTTTGAATATAGGCAGCCTTGCGTAGTGTCCATGCCTCCTTGGTCTTTGGTGACCTGGGAATTGGGAATCTGGACATGCGGTAGACGGCACCCGCTTTCTCAGCAGCCTTTCTTGGGCGACAAGGTCTTCAGCGACAGGAAAGAAAGGAGCAGCGAGTGTATCTGGGTTATAGGGCTTTTTCAAGTCCATCTTGCCTATGTCAGTGTTTGAAGATGCAACATTGGATAGAACGGACTTCGATGAGTTTGGTGAAGACTTGAGAAAGTCTTCGACGTTTGCATTCCAGAATGGGATGAAAGAGATTACTGAAAATCATTTAGCTTGAATCAAAAATAATCTTGAAATCTAAGTATCTTACCGGTTTACGCCATTTACCTTCCCAGAGAGCCTTGATACACTGGTGGTGAGATTCCACTTCGGCCAACATCTCTTCAAAGAGATATGTATTCATACTTCCTTGACGAGAGGAAAGCAAATAATTGATAGTCGACTTGTTGTTCTCTGAGGAGGTATCCCTCCGAGTTATATATACCAAGTCATATAGTTAAACATGACGAGGCCTCGCTTTCGTTTCCAAGAAGGCACAGTAAACTACTGCGAGACAGCGGCGAGATGATGGGCATAAGTTCCGCAACCTGCACTTGAAGCGGGTGAGTGTTCACAGCATGAGGATATTTGTCATTCATCCATGATGTAGCTTCCGAGTATATGACAGGTGGGGTGAAGTAGTAACTGCGGGAGAGCTACGGGCAGGACAGCCTTGTTATACGAGCAGATGCATTTCATTCGAGGGATACGACCTGAATGACTGACAGAGTGGGACATGCCTGAGCTGCGAGTGAATTTGGCGACAACTAAGATTACCACCAGTAAAGCTATGCCCTGAGGGGTTTCGATCCGGAGATGGGAAGGGCTTTATCGGCACATGCTGAACGCAGGAGAGCAGGTGGGGACAGAATTGGGACTAAGGTTAGCTCAAGCTTGGGAGTGTGTGTGAGGCTGTGGCACATTCAGATAGCTTGCAACCCAACCCCTCTTAGCAGCCTGGCCTGGCCTGGCTATCTATTCCGCCCAAAATAATGAAATACGGTAATTGACTTGTAGAAAGCTAGGGACTTCGGGTCATCTTGGTTTCAGGCGCGCTTAGTAGGCAGGAAAAATATGCACAGGCCGTACGGCGGGAGGACTTGTAGGAAAGGAGAATGAGAAAATATAGCGCAAGACCATCGAGAGGGGAACAACTTATTCAAACTAATATAGATAGAGTATCGTTTGTGGGGGGGAGTAGAATTAAAACCAAAAAAATTCCAAGTTCCATCCGATTGCTGATATTGACGTTACTCGCGCAGAAACCACTTTAAACCTCGCGTCTCCCTCCCCGGACCGCGTCCCATCAACAGCCAAAAATGAAATGGCCACCATAAAACCCATAGAAGGCCGGACGGTACTTCTGAGGATTAATGTAACTTTTGGAGCGTCTGCTAATGATCTGCAGGTCCATCAGATCCAGTCCGGCCAGGTCATCGTCGATTTATGCTCGGTGGTGAAAGAGTTGGTGGAGAACAGTCTCGATGCAGGAGCGACGAGCATTGGTAGGGTCACCCAGCAATGGCGAGTACATGCGATACTTACTTCTTTTTGCGCAGATGTACGCTTCAAGAATCAGGGGCTGGATTCTATCGAAGTGCAGGATAATGGGGGTGGTATTTCTCCGCAAAACTACGAGACCATTGCCCTGAAGCACTACACATCGAAGCTCTCGACTTATGCCGACCTCACCACTCTGCAGACATTCGGTTTCCGCGGTGAAGCGCTCTCCTCACTCTGCGCCCTTTCACGGTTCTCTATAACAACATGCATGGCACAGGATGCCCCGAAAGGCACAAAACTCGAATTCGAAGTGTCCGGCAAACTCAAAGGAACGAGCGTCGTAGCGGCACAGAAGGGGACTACAGTCTGTGTAGAGAACTTGTTCAATAACCTCCCAGTGAGAAGACGAGAGTTGGAGCGCAACATCAAGCGGGAATGGAACCGTGTCGTTGGGAATTTGGGCCAATATGCCTGCATACAGACCGGCATCAAGTTCTCAGTCACTCAACAGGCTGGGAAAGGGAAGAAGACTACTCTTTTCTCTACCAAAGGGAACCAGTCCACCAGGGAGAATATTGTCAATGTTTTTGGAGCCAAGACACTCACGGCCCTCGTTCCGCTAGACTTAAACCTAGATTTGGAGCCTACCAGTGCTCCAAGCCAGAGGTGGAGCGCCCAAGAAGATGGCGGGAGGAAAGATATTCGAATTGTTGGCCACATCTCTCGTCCTGCTTCGGGCGAAGGTCGTCAGACTCCAGATAGACAGATGTTCTTTGTTAATGCCAGGCCATGTGGTCTTCCTCAAGTGGCAAAGGCATTCAACGAAGTGTACAAGTCGTATAATGCTTCCCAGTCTCCTTTCATCTTTGCAAACATTGAGTTAGATACTCACTTGTACGATGTTAATGTCAGTCCTGATAAACGCACTATATTGCTACATGATCAGACACGAATGCTGGAGAACCTCAAAATAGCACTTGTTGAGCTTTTTGGATCCCAGGACTATACTGTACCAATTGCGCAACTACCCTCTCAGAAACAGCCCAGCTACAAGCAGTTGACGATCAGCCGCGAGTCTACAACCCCCTTCAGGACTCCGACTTCAAGGACTCAGCAGCCTCGAGCAGAATCCTCGGAAAGGGAAGGGTCGGAAAGCGGTTCAGTTCGATCTTCCAGGAGAGAGCAAAGCACGGACGATGAAGGGCAGAGAAGACCGCCCAGTCCGAATCTGAGAAGTCGTACAGTCTCTAGGGAGTCTCTGAGCAGAGATGGATCCGTCAATCTAGTCTCAAATTGGCTGGCGAGGAAGACAGAAGATAGGGCCAATGCTAAGACGGAGCCATTCAAAGCGGCAGATGCAGTCCATGAGGCTCGTGGATTATCGAAAGAAAAGCAGAAGCTGATTGAGAACTTCGCAAGAGAGGGCCAAGAAATTGAGGTCAATGCCTCTGGAGATCCGTACAGTTCGGTTGCTACAACTCATGCAGCATACGAGCAGCCTCTTTTCAAAGCGGCCGTCCCTACAGCTGATCTCAACCAACCGGCCCCTGAGTTAGAGAATACTCAGGAATCTCTGGACTCAGGCCCAAATCCCGTAGAACCAGAAACTCCCATCCCCGCACTGCAGTCACCTCCAAAACCACCTCCATCAATCGCGGAGAGATTTTCGAGTACTCCAAGGACGCACCGACCTCCGGCAGAAATAGCTACAATTACGATCGGAGATCATACAATCACCAGCTCCATCGGTACGCCGTGTCCTAAAAAGGCCCGCATCGAGTATATTCCCAATTCGTCTCGCAATCCTTCAGTATCCCAGGCCCCCAGCAAAGCATTGCCATCCTTTGGGAGCAGTCTTAGCCAGCGGTTTGCTGCATCAGGCTCCATCGTAGAGCTCGCACAAAATGACGCAGAAGATCATGACGATACAATTGAACGAGTAATTAAGGAGACTCACGATGACTCCCCTGAAAGACTTAGAGAGGGAGCGTCGGAAGTAATCACTATTTTCGGAGTAGAAGAGTCGATGCCTCATGCCACTTCAACTGAGATGGGGGTAAAAGAGGACGAACCGAACCCGTCTGCGCTTCCTCGAGGGGCCGAGGACGATGGCGACCATGTCGACGAAGACGAGAAGAAAGTCCGCGAGGATGCCAAGGTTCAAGCGATGATCCAGGACGCGGAAAATGCCGCTGATCTCCTATCGCAAGAGAATATCCTGAGAGCCAAAGTATTGCTCAAGGGCGGATCAAAGAAAAAAGACTCAACCCTGAACTTAGTCAAGGTCATGAACACTAGTTTATCTAAGATTGCCAGCCTACATGGAGCGCTTAAAACCATTCTATCGTCATACCAAGTATCACCAGGTGTGAAATCAGAAGATGACGGGTTGGACTCAGAGAAAGCTGAAGAGAAGCTGTCTCTTACTATCTCTAAAGCCGATTTTGCCAAGATGAAGGTCATTGGACAGTTCAATCTAGGATTCATACTTGCCTCACGAGCGTCGGGGACGAAAGCCGAGGAGGGGGTCATGTCTGCAGATGACTTGTTCATCATTGACCAGCACGCCTCGGATGAGAAATACAACTTCGAGCGCCTACAAGCTACTACAATTGTCCAATCGCAACGGCTAGTCTACCCCAAGACTCTCGATCTCACAGCTCTTGAAGAAGAGATCGTCATAGAAAATCTCTCGGCTCTTGAACAAAATGGCTTTGTTGTCAGAGTGGACGAGTCTGGGGAATCGCCAGTTGGGAACCGATGCGAACTTGTTAGTCTTCCATTGAGCAAGGAAACTGTTTTCTCCATTACCGATCTCGAGGAACTGCTTGCTTTATTGGCAGACAATCCGCCTGGAACTGTACCCCGGCCCTCGAAAGTGAGGAAGATGTTCGCGATGAGAGCTTGTAGAAGCAGCATCATGATTGGCAAGACCTTGACCTACAAGCAAATGGGAAAGGTAGTCAAGCATTTGGGAGAGCTCGACCAACCCTGGAATTGTCCTCATGGCAGACCGACCATGAGGCATTTGTGTGGGTTAGGAGTTTGGGATGATCTGGGGTGGAAGGAGTACGAAGAGTATGATGTGAATGGCGGAAGGACGGATTCGTCCAAGACGGACTGGGCAGCGTATGTTAGGGAGAGTCAGCCGGTTGTGGATGAGATCGAGGATCCTGACTCGCCAGGACTGTTGTCGGAATAAGGAGACTGCCGGGCGTTATGTGTATACTTGGAGGTTTACGACAACTTTTGGAGGCACATTTCTGAGAGTCAGGTATGGCAGGTAAACAGGCGTCCCAGGTATCCATCTCTCATTTGCATTCGATATTTGTACAGAACATTTTGCCCATCCATTATCTCCAGATACCCACCCCTTCACTTCCATTCCGTGTATACTCCAACTAAATAAACAAGACAATTCAAACAAGCTCCAAGCTAAACAATACCAGTGACTCAAAATAAAAGCTGTTCTCATATACGCAGAAGAACTCGTAACATTTATAGCCCCAGCCCGCTGATCTTCCTGAACCGAGCCCCAAATCCACCACCGCCTCCGCGTCCCTCTTCAGCAATCTTACCACTAACGTCCCGTCTAAAACCGCTTTGCTTCATAACGCCCAGATCAGTGCCAGAAGATATCTGTCTATCCTTCAAGTTCCCAGCTCCACCGCCAATCATGATTGGCGGTGTGCCGGGCTTCAGCTCGCCGTAGTACTTTGCCTTGAACGAATCCGACTTTCGTGACAACTGGTTTGGTTCATCGTCTTCCATGCTCTCCCGGAACTTGGAGGAGAGAGCATTGTCCGCGATGTCGCTTTCGTCACGTTTGCTGCGAGATGAGTGTCGGTTATTGTTGGTTTCGCCCAGGGGAGCAGGGGAGGTGCGGGTGTACTTGTGGCGAGGTGTTGGAGGGTTAGTTTGGAGGGGATGTGGGTGGTTGTAGCTGAGGTCTGAGGCGTCGTCTACGGAGTCAGCCCGCTGGTGGAGGGGCGTGTATTGGTTGCCGTTGCCGGTGTTGGGCTTGCGGGGAGAGGAGCGACGGGATTTGGGGTTGTTGAGTATGTCCGCATTGTACCAGGCTTCGGTTTTGCCGGTGAGGGGGCGGGAGGCGGCGGAGATGTGGGAGACGGAGGCGACGAAGGATTCAGTGTCTGAAAGGGGCACTTGGGTGTAGGATGCTCGCTTCGGCGGGGAGGCGGTATGGTAGGAGGGAAGGTTGGAGCGTGTGTCGATGATGGATGAGCGAGGGGAGTTGGAATGCCGGGCTTGGTACTGACGGCTTGGGAGATCCATACGAGCATCTCGTGATGGTGGAGGGGTTGACTTGTAGGTTGAGAATGAGTCTGTGGATTGGGTTCGGGTGTGGAAGAAGGGGATCGTTGGTGGGCGAGAGAGGTCCTCGTATGCTGCTCCTGAAGCTCGCTTGTTTTCTAAAGGCGTCGAGAGGCGCTTCTCGGAGGCAGCCATGGTGGTCGCCGTGGACATTGAGGACTTGTTGCGCTTGTGGCGAGAAGTGAGATTATCTTCCAATGGGTTCATATCAGGTGGAAGCTTGGTGATCTTGCGGAATGTGACAGCCAAGTACAAAGATACGCCCAGTGAGACGATATGAAATCCTCCACCCACAACAACTAGGTAGAAAGCTACATCCAAGAAGATTGGAATGAGCTCCCCGGTCCCTAATATTGTGCTCCAATTGGTCTGTTTGTTCTTGACGACCAGTGCGCTGAAGGCATAGAATGGCACAATAGATACGTCGAAGAAAGATGCAAATAGCATATATGAAGCGGATGATGCCGGGGTCCTGCCAGATGGTTTTCTTCCAAGATGATAGATGCCATAGATGGTATGAAGAATAGCGACTCCGGCCTAAGGTAAGTCAATAAGGGTCCTAAATACTGGAGCTTGTGGAACCAACCGCAATTCTCATGATCCAGCCCGTTGAAGCATCTTCACCTCTGATCAAGATCATCATAGTCAATATTCCTGCGGCAATCAATACTTCAAAGCTTCTCAAGACCAATTGGATTATTCTCATCCACTTGATCCATTTCTTGACTGAGGGATTCATTGGCACGGCATTCGTATTTCCATATGGCAGAATAAGATAAGAACTATGCACGAATATCAGCAGATGTTCAATTCGTACAAGTTAAAGAATTAAACGGACTCGGGGTGCTGATTGAACGAGATCAAAGGTCCTTCGGGCTTGGGTCGCGGGACTTTAGGTTGTAAGCTTGCGCGTGAGACAGCTTTGGGGTCGAACTCTTTGTAGGGACTTCGAATGCTCTCTGTTTTGACGGGATCATAGAGAAAGGGAGGTTGGGCACCCATTGTGTCACCTGGAATTGAAGAGAATGAGTGGTTGGAGTGAGGAAAGCTCAGCAATGTCAGCAGGAATGCGATATCTTCAATGAGGTATTGACAGGGGAGCTCCGCTTTGCAGGGAACGCATCGACAACAAGTCCAAACAGTCTCGGGCGTTGGCAGAACAACAATCTGATTTTCGCGATAAAGCTATCCGAACCGAACCGAACCGTCCGAAAAGCTTCAAATGACTCTTCCAAATGCAATTGTTAAAATACAAACAACATGAACGAAGTTGCGAGATCGTGGGTCTGCAGACGATGCGCGGAGACGTTGGCACGGCGTCGTCCATTGACAACAGTCACTCGACAGCGACGAGCGTACACTGCTAAACCTCACACTCAAGATGGCAGACCTTTTCGAATGGCCATTATCGGCTCTGGTCCTGCGGGCTTCTATACAGCATACAAAGTTATGTCCAAGATTGAGAACTCTGTGGTAGACATGTATGAGCAGCTGCCAGTTCCATTTGGCTTGGTACGGTTTGGAGTTGCTCCAGACCATCCCGAGGTTAAGGTATTTTGCCGCTCCTTCCACAGTGGGAACCTGGAACTAATCACACTTCCCTCCAAGAACTGCGAAGAGAAATTTACAGAAGTCGCAGAGTCACCGAGATTCAATTTCATAGGCAATATGCCAATTGGAAGTCATGCTGGAGCACTGCCGCTGAATTCTATGCTGCCACATTACGACGCCATACTGTTTGCTTATGGCGCTTCACGAGACCGAACACTTGGAATACCGGGAGAAAACCTGAAAGGAGTATACTCCGCTCGGGCTTTTGTTGGATGGTACAATGGCCTGCCCGAGTACTCCGACCTGGCGCCAGACCTGACTCAAGGGGAAGAGGCGGTCGTTATTGGTCAAGGAAATGTTGCTATGGATGTTACTAGAATCCTGCTCCAAGATCCAGATGTCTTACGATCAACCGACATTACTGAAGCTGCTATTGAGATATTGAAAAAGAGCAGAGTGAATCGAGTTAGAGTCGTGGGAAGAAGAGGTGCTCTCCAGGTCTGTACCAAGAATTCCTTTTCCGTCAAGAATACTAATTACTATCACTAGGCCGCTTTTACAATCAAGGAGGCTCGAGAACTCATGAAATTACCTCATGTAGCATTCCATCCCGTGGATGAGAGCTTGATACCAAATGACATCAAAAAACTACCGAGAGCGCCCAGGCGGATTATGGAACTCCTTCAAAAAGGGTCAGGTGCTTCTGTTACTGCCGCACCAAAATCGTGGTCGTTGGACTTTTGCCTGTCACCAACCGAGTTCAGCACGAGCAAGGCTTCGCCTTCCAAATTAGGCAGTTTGATGTTCGAGAAGACTACGCTCAGTCCAGATAGCTTTGATCCGCAAGCAAAGGCAGTTGGTACCGGCGAGTCAGTCGAATTGCCTGCCACTTTAGCTTTCCGTTCAATAGGGTACAAGTCCGAACCATTACCAGAGTTCTCTAAGCTCGGCATACCGTTTAATGACCGTCAGGGTCTAATACCAAATGATTATCTCGGTCGTGTTATTAAAAATGTGGATGATCAGGAAGCGCATCTTCCAGGTATGTACTGTGCTGGGTGGGTGAAACGAGGCCCGACAGGTGTGATTGCAAGTACAATGGAGGACGCTTTTGCAACTGCGGGCTCGATTGCACAGGATTGGTATACACATGCACCGTTTCTAAACAATGGGTCCACTGGCCTTGGCTGGGATGGAGTAAAGGAAGAAGCCGAGAAGCAAGGTTGCAGAAGAGTGACCTGGCTCGACTGGAAGAAGATAGATGCTTCCGAGAAGGATAGAGGGCGCCTAGTTGGCAAAGAAAGAGAGAAGTTCACCAAGGTTCAAGACATGCTGGCAGTCCTGGACTAAAATCATGGACTCGTAGAAGTCATAATACATTTGTACATTACTGTTGCTTTAGCTTCTCTGTCAGCTCTGGCACCTTATCAAACAAATCTCCAACCAGTCCAATATCCGCAACTTGGAAGATCGGTGCATCGGCGTCCTTGTTGATCGCTGCGATGACCTTGCTGTCCTTCATTCCTGCCAAATGCTGAATAGCTCCAGAGATACCTGCGCAAAGGTACAATTGTGGTGCCACAACCTTTCCAGTCTGACCAACTTGTAAGCTGTTGTCGGCATATCCGCTATCAACAGCTGCTCTTGAAGCTCCAACCGCAGCACCCAAAGCGTCTGCAAGTGGCAACATAATTCTGTCGAATTCCTCCTTTGATTTCAAGCCACGGCCACCAGAGACGACCTTGCCAGCTGTTGCCAAATCAGGTCTATCTGACTTGGCAAGGTTCTCAGAGACCCATTCCGTAGGACAGTCTGCTTTGGGATCCTTCCCTTCCTTGATCTCGGCCGAACCTCCCTCGGCTTCTGCAGCTGCAAATGCAGTCCCTCTGATTGTAATGATCTTGATCTTGTCCGAGGATTCGACTGTGGCAATAGCGTTTCCAGCGTAGATAGGTCGAACAAAGGTGTTCTCGCTCTCGATTGCGGTGATATCGGATATTTGTTGAACGTCTAGAAGGGCCGCAACGCGGGGCATGAGGCTCTTCCCAAATGCTGTGTGCCCGGCAATGACATGTGTGAAGTCTCCATCTTTGATGTTCTCTACCAGTAATGGTGCATAGTTTTCCGGCAGGCCCTATAAAACCTACGTTAGCATTATGATGATTATTTGCAGGAAGCACATGCCTTGTCATATGCAGCATTATCAACAAAAATGATCTTCTCAATTCCCTTGACCATTGCTGCCTCCTCTGCCACTGCCTTAATATTTGACCCCGCAACGAGCCCAGTGATTGACCCTCCCAACTTTTGAGCTGCGGTCACCGCACCGAGTGAGCCGTGGTTGAGTTTCCCATCCCTCTGCTCCAGAACCGCGAGGGAGGATAGTGACCGAGCAAGTGCTGAAAGAGAAGCAACTGGTGAAGGGCCAGTCTTTGGTCTCAATTGAGTCCGCGCTTGGCGTAAAGCAGTTATGCCTGCCCGTGAAATCATGTTGACTGGTGTTTGATCCGAGGCGTTGTACCAAATGCCTTTTGATCTGTATTTACGACATCCGAGGTCAAGCGGCCGCGTTCGCAGTTTATGGGCGCCGCTATTTCAGGCCACAAGGCATCAATATTTGACAAATCCCGTGACGACCTCGAGAAGGAGCTTTCGCGTTGAAGCGATCGCGACAATTAGAAAATCATCGAGGTGATTTCGACGGACGCGCCCGCGCGACTAAAAGCATCAACATTGCAATCTCTCTTGTGTTTGGAATGCTTGTCTGAAGCATTTTCAATATTTTTTCACGCGTATCGGCCTTTCCATTTTGCCTTTCCAGATCTTTGGGGGGTTTGCGGCAACAGCTCGTTGGCGAATCAACTAGCCTTTGCGACAACCTGAATTGACCAAGGATACCACAATTTGAGACATGGAGGACGACTCTGTTACCTTCGGCTCGGATGCCGCCGTTGCTACTCCTGATGCCAATTCCATTCTTGCACAGCCGCCGCTGCCAGCGGAGGGAGGCTCGGGAGAAGGAGGAAGCCAGGGCGATGGCGAGGACGGTGAGGGTGTGTTTGTCCCCAAGCTCAACCACTCACGGTTAACTGACCATATATTATTACAGATGCAACGATGGCAGAAGGGGGCGCGGATGCTGGTACCGATACAGTGATCAAGACCGACTCAGAGGCTCCAGCTGCTGTTTCCGACAATCCTCTGGACGCGCCAGATGCACCACGTCGAGAAGGAGACGAGATGGACGAGGAAATGGTTGGAACACAAGAACCAAACGCAGCTGGCGCGGAGGGCGCTGAGAATGGTACCACTGAGGGACAAATGGAGAAGAGCAGAGCATCGATCGACGCATCAGCGAAGGCGCACCTCATCTCTCAAACTCACTCGATCATTTTGCCAAGTTACAGCACTTGGTTCGATATGACTGAAATTAACAGCATCGAGAGAAAGGCATTACCTGAATTCTTCAACAACCGCAACCGAAGCAAGACCCCAACTGTCTACAAGGACTACCGAGACTTCATGATCAACACGTATCGCCTGAATCCGATCGAGTACCTGACGGTCACCGCTTGCAGAAGAAACTTGGCTGGAGATGTTTGTGCGATTATGCGTGTTCATAACTTCCTTGAGCAATGGGGTCTCATCAACTACCAGGTTTGTCTAAAGGTGAAGAACAAGGAATAAAGTTTACTGATCGAATCCAGGTTGATGCGGACCATCGACCCTCGGCCATGGGACCTCCTTTCACGGGACATTTCAAGGTCATTTGTGATACCCCGCGTGGTTTGCAGCCATGGCAACCAGCAGCAGACACATTGGTCATTGAAGGAAAGAAGCATGCAGATACGGACGCGAAAGCTGCGGCGGCAAGCAATCCTAAAGCTAGCATGAATTTGGAGATTGGACGAAACATCTATGAGCCTACGGCTAAGGAAACCAAAGTCAACGCCAAGACTCCAGAAAAGCAAGCCAATGGAGACGCTGGCCCATCTACAAACGGTGATGCTGCGGCGCCAAAGTCCCTCGAGGACATCATCAAGCCAAATGTCTCCAAAGTCCACTGCTTCTCCTGCGGTATTGACTGCACTCGTGTTCACTACCACAACGCCCACCAGTCTGATAAGGATACCAAGGTCAAGTACGATGTGTGCCCGAATTGCTACACGGAAGGACGAATGCCTGCAAACCAACAGCAGTCGCACTACGTCAAGATCGAGAATCCCACTTACTCATCTGTCCCTGACAGAGACGCCCCATGGAGCGACGGCGAGAGTCTCCGACTTTTGGAGGCGATCGAGAGATTTGATGAGAGTTGGGCTGAAGTCGCAGACTATGTTGGCACCAGAACCGCGGAGGAATGTGTTGTCAAGTTCTTGCAATTCGATATCGAGGACAAGTATCTTCAATCGGAGCTACTCCAATCCTCAACGGGTATTAGCATGCTTGGCTCCCAGCAAGGCTATCTTCCATTCAGCCAGGCAGACAATCCTGTTATGTCGGTCATCGGCTTCCTCGCTGGTCTCACTGAGCCTCGTGTAACTGCTGCGGCTGCCGGCAAAACAGTTGACGAGATGGCCCGAAGCTTGCGCGAGTCGATCGAGAAGCCAAAATCTGACAAGGGTAAGGAGAAGGAGAATGCCGATGCTATGGAAGTCGATATTCGCCACGATGTCACAACCAGTACTACAACAACCACTACGACCACACAATCCGTCAGCCTTTTGTCCACGGTCCCACTCGCATCTCTTGCTGCTCGTGCCGGTGGTCTTGCGTCTCATGAGGAGCGTGAGATGACTCGCCTCGTTTCCGCCGCGGTCAACACTACTCTTGTGAAGCTTGATCTCAAGTTGAAACAATTCAATGAGATGGAGCAGATCTTACAATCTGAGCGTCGGGAGCTCGAACGTGGTCGCCAACAGTTGTATCTGGACCGCCTTGCTTTTAAGAACCGTGTTAAGGATACACAAGTAGGTCTGAAACAAGCAATTCAGGTTCCTGCATCAGAGAGCTTAGGCCTGCAGGGAGCAGGACCAGCGGCGGGAAGTGTTCAGCCTTTGAGTGCCCAGGGATCGGTTAAGACTTACGACGTTTAGAGGGGGAATTGATGAGAATGGGCAATGTGTAATCAATCAATCTGGCGTCCTGGGGCTCCGGGGGTTGAATATTGAAACGTTTGGTGCTTTGCGACCCCTGACAATGAATTCAGATGTCCATTTGTTTGGGTTGTACTTGATAGGCTTTTTCATCATGAGACGGAATGGGCATTTTCCTGGCTTCTATGTGTATTCCTAGAGACCGAAATGCGAAGATACTTTAGAACGTGTTCACTGGTCCGCATGTGTTGTGATTACTCTGACTTGATTTATGGGTGCTCTTGATTTATCATTACATCACCATCTTCATCATCGTCATCCTCTTCATCGTCCATTGCAAGCATCTGGTGCAAGTTTTGTAGATGGGCTGCCATAGCCTCATCAGACATTAACGTCTGATTACCAGGAGATGCACTCTCAGTGTTGCGAACGTCCTCCTCACCCTCGTCTTCCCTTCCATCTTCAGAATTATCGTTTTCGAAACCACCAAAGCTACCCTCCTCACTTTCATTTTCATTGTTCTCCGCATCACTAAATTCTCCAACCTCATCGGAATCTCCGTCATCTTGCACCAGCTCTTCCCCCTCTTCACCTTCCTCCTCATCCATTTCTTCATCGCTCTCATTGCCTTCTTCCGTGACTCTGGCAGCACTCTCCGCTCGCTTCTTCGCCCGACTAGCCATTCTCTTACCCGTCTTTTCAAACGCCGCCTCAGGCATGGGCGTCTTGAACGTTTCCCACTGGCTCCGAAAGTCCACGAAATCTCGCCAACTCTCCTGCGCGATTCCACTCTCAGATTTTGGCTTCTGGCCTTGTGCTTCGGCTAAGTCAACAAGTTTGGGCTCAATATCAAATGGCGGGGTTTGTTGAAGAAGCTGCCAGAGACGAAGTTCTTCTTGTTGGCTAACGTAAGTATCAAAGGCTTCAGTGTAAGCTTCTTGGGCACGGATGGCGGCCGTTTTGACTTTGAGCTTCCTGAGTCTGCTTTCGCGTTTGCGGGTATTTAGATTGATGAAGTCGGGGTCTAGTTGGTCTTCTAGAGAGTCTGGGTCTGGGTCAGAGTTGAAGGAGCTGCTCGTAACATCGGAGTCGCAGTCGGCAAGCTTGTCGTCTAATCCAGAGCTGCTGGCATCGGAATCTGAGGAGGGTGAAGCTGGCTGTTCAGGATAAGCAGATGACGCTCTTGAACCAAGATGGCGACTTCTAGACCGTGAACGGGACCGCCGGACGAAGATATCAGAGCGCAGCACCTTTTCGACTTCCTCGTATGTCATGGTTTGGCTCTCATGCTCTTCTTCGTCAGAGTTTAGTTCTTCCTCATCGAAAACTTGCAGGCGGCATCTCTTTGGACAACTGATCCAAAACTCTTCGCTGTCATGCTTGAAGCCAAGGATATCGACTGCGGCGGCCACATCGTCAGGATTGACTTCTGACTGCTTGATTATTTTTGAGTCTCGGGCCCGCATTCTTGACATGGTACAGAACAACGTAGTTGAAATGAGTCGCTTAGTGAGGTTCACAGCAAGGGAGTGAAAATCTTCGAATGCCGTAGCTCTGATGGCTGGTGATTCTCCCGGTTCAGCCAAATTCCGCCAATTGTCTTCTTCGTAAGGAGCAGCTGGATTCATGAAGATCGTCTCTGATAGCTTAAGCCAATTCTTGAGATTGAATAGATTGACTGCTGGGAGGACTTCTTCCATAGCCTCTTGTCCTCGCTCTTCTCTTTTCTGTCCCTCGATCTGACAGTTCACACTCCTGGTCAGTAGCCACGAGTCTCCCCATTTGTTCCGCTCGACCTTCTCCTCTGCAATTTCTTGACGTGCGGCCAGGGAGTCGCCAGCTCTTTCCAGTACCAAGCAACACTCCTCACTTATCTCGAAAGCTGCTGGAAGATCTATCGGACGAAGAAGGCGGTTCTCATGAGATCTCTTCTCCAGCATGCTCTTGTGGAGCAAATGAAGATACTCCTGGACTTCGACCTCGGACTTGCTGCCAATCCAACTCGCGATCCCTCGAATATCGTCTCTGCCCAATCTCGCCAAAGCAGAGAAGAAAAGGTCTTTCTCATCCGACGTCCATGTTGAAGACCCAATTTGGCGCTCTGGACAAGGAAGCTGATCATCTTCGATGATCCTAAATGAAGCGTCTTGGATCTCATCATTGAGAAACTCTCGATAGTCGTTGTTATAATAAGTTTTCAGCCGTTTTGCTCGGATTTCACTCCCTGGCTTCTGGAATTTCCGTTTTGATCCAGAACCAGCAGGCCGTCTTGAAGGTGTCCGGATTTGTGAAGGCGACTCTGGCGCTTGGAATCTTGCTGCCCAATCCTTTGCCTCTGCTCGTAGTTCCTCATCCGGGATTCTATTGCCGGTCGGAGCAGTGCGTGGGCGTCCTCTTATGGGAAAAGACCTTTGCTGTTCTTCTGCTTCTTCAAATCGCCTTCTTCTTGATCTCCCTTTCTCTGAGTTGGCTCTTGATGATCGATCTGCTCCCGTCCCTTCATCATGTGATGAGCCGTCTTCACTCTGCGAGGATGTTTTATATGCAGATCCCGATTCTTCAGCTGCATCTATATGATAACTGATCGCATCTTCAGGATCCATGATTTTGTCTCTGCCCGCACTTTAGGCGAGTTTTGTGGAAAGTATTGTCTTGCTGCGCTACCCACATACTTTCGAGGAGATGCGATTGAGATTGTGAATTGAGAAACAGGAACAGATAGACTCGGTGCCGGAAAAGAAACTAAGACTTGGAGAATTACAAACAAAGGTAAAACTATAAAATAGTCTTCGGGCTGTATTTAAGATTTTCTCGTGAAGGATACGGATCGTTGAAGAATTTAATCTTGCAGGGATTCGCGTCTCTCGGTGCTCGGGCCGCCCCAAGCGCGTTCTCGAGGTCATCTTTTCAACATCACTGGCATCTTCTTCCTGCGCATGCAATGCCGCCAGCATCGAGAGGATGGATAGGGCAACTCCGGAAATGGAGACTCTGTTCAAATGCCCTGATATTCTGCAGATATGCCAGGACTTCCTCCGTCGTGGACCCTGTTGGACCTCCTTTGAAGATTCGCCTCCGAGAATACCAGGAAGAATGCATACAAGCAGTGCTTTCTCACTTAGAGAAGGGTCACAAGCGCTTAGGAGTCTCGCTGGCTACCGGTAGTGGGAAGACTGTATGTGAAATTCTCCTCTCAGAGTATGGGATACCCTCTGACAGTTCTAGGTAATCTTCACCCAACTCATCGACCGAGTCCAACCCCAGAAAGAAAATGCCAAGCAAACGTTGATCCTAGCACATCGGCAAGAGCTAGTAGAACAAGCTGCTCGACATTGTACAAATGCCTACCCTTCGAAGCGAGTTGAAATCGAAATGGGCTCTATGCACGCGAGCGGGTCTGCGGATATCACAGTAGCAAGTGTTCAGAGCATCGTTTCTGGGGATCGAATATCCAAGTTCGACCCGAGAAGGTTCAAGCTTGTCCTCGTTGATGAAGCTCACCATATTGTGGCTCCTGGCTATATGAGAACTCTGGAACACTTTGGACTTGCGAACCTGCATCCTGAATCTCCGGCCCTTGTGGGTGTCTCCGCTACGTTCTCACGGTTTGACGGTCTGAGATTGGGTGCTGCGATAGATCAAATTGTCTACCACAAGGACTATGTAGACATGATTGGCGAGAAATGGCTGTCAGATGTCATATTCACAACCGTGCGGTCGAAAGCAGACATCTCGAAGGTCAAGAAGGCAGCGAATGGAGATTTTCAAGTAGGCGAGCTCTCACAAGTGGTCAACACTGAACAAGTCAACGAACTCACGGTCCGAAGCTGGCTTGCAAAAGCCGAGGGGAGAAAGTCCACTTTGGCATTCTGTGTTGATCTGCAGCATGTGTCTGGCTTGACCAATACCTTCCGGAAACATGGCATCGATGCTCGTTTTGTGACCGGGGATACTCCTAAGCTGGAAAGGAGTGAGCGGCTGGATGCCTTCAGGCATGGAGAGTTCCCCGTTCTAGTGAATTGTGGAGTCTTCACGGAAGGAACCGATATTCCAAATATCGATTGCGTACTGCTCGCCCGGCCAACAAAGTCACGAAATCTACTGGTCCAAATGATTGGCCGAGGTATGAGACTATTTCCGGGAAAGAAGGACTGCCACATCATCGATATGGTTGCTAGTCTTGAGACTGGTATAATCACGACGCCCACTCTCTTTGGCCTTGATCCCTCAGAGGTGGTTGAAGGCGCCAAAGTCGAGGACATGAGATCGCTCCAAGAGCGAAAAGAGGCCGAGGCTATGAGGGACGAGTTAGCTTCCAGGCCAGAGAATCAAGCCGTGCCCGAAAATGCTACTTGTATCTCAAGTGTGACATTCACAGACTATGACTCTGTCTTTGATCTGCTTGAGGACACATCCGGAGATCAACATATTAGGACCATGTCCCCTTATGCTTGGGTATGTGTTGCCCAGGATAAGTACGTTTTGACAAACTCAACTGGGTCTTACATCAAGCTTGAGAGGACTTTGAATGAGAAAAACAGCGAGATGCACTGGGTTGTCACAGAACTCGCTGCCTTGAGCAAAGCTGTCTCGCGCTTACCTTACATGAAGCCACGGCAACTAGCTCAAGCCCTGACCTTACCGGACGCAGTGCATGCAGCTGATAGCTATGCCAAAAAGAAGTATCCCTTCCAATTTATCTCCAGAAGGCAAACCTGGAGAAATGGTCGTGCAACTCAAGGGCAGATTGATTTTCTGAACAAGTTGCGGCCCAAGGAGGACCATTTGACTACAGATGATTTGACGAAAGGGAAGGCCGGTGATATGATCACTAAGGTCAAGCATGGAGCTCGTGGCAGATTTGCTGGCATAGAAGCGGACAAGAAGAGGCTCGGGAAGGCTAGACTCAAGATCCAGCAGGAAAAGGCGTTGAAAGAGAGGGAAAAAGTTACTGTAGGTCCTCTCTTGGATTGAATGTCATGACTTTTTGTGTGCCTCGCAGTCCTGTTCTGTTTTCGATACCGAATGATATTCCATCTCAATTTACTTGAAAGTGTTCGAGCTGCCTCATGTGCCAGCCTTTCGAGAGTTAAGCCGGCTATAGTATACGGCTAGTACTAGAATTTATAGAGGTACCTTTGAGAGTCCACATATCTTTGGTGCTAAAGATTTCTCGAGGCCATGTCTACTGCCGCTCTCCATGTGCATAGTGAGCAAGGATACAATGTTTGCTATAATAGCCCCTTAACATTTCGCAGAGATTCTCTTCCGTCGGCACCTTCTTGACTGGGGCCTTTACCGGCAAGCTATTTGCAAGGATACAGGGGCTGCTTCAACTCACGTCAACGATTCTGCTATACCAACTCCTCTACCGAATTTCCCACTACACAATTCGCCTCATCTTCTATCATTCGTGTCATCGATTCTGCTTTATCGTCTCCTCCACCGAATTCTTCACCACATACGTCATCCCATCTTCTACCCTCCACGTACAAGGGATCTGTAACCATGCCAGGTACCTGCTTGCTCTCACCATATTCTCCTTAAAGTTTGTTGTTTCTGCCAAACTCGGTCGGCTCTGGGATGTAAAGGGGCTGGAACTGCTAATCCATTGATATCGCTACCTGAAGAGGAACACACTTTATATGGCCCAGGTTGAATAACCGAGAGTGTCCAGTGGCAGGACCAGGTGGTATACTCGGGATAACATCCCTAGAATGTCGCAGTAGGTTTTTTTTTTTTATTTTTTTTTTTTTTTGGGCGAGCGGTGAGAAAACATGAGCATTCGTATGCTTCCTTCGGCTTCACTTACATTTCAAGTTGATAAAGACGGCAGGAAAAAAGAGCTCAATACTCGTTGACTCGTCCTTAGCGATAGCGTGGCAAAATCGACAAACCGACAACTTTTCAACTTCCAGGCGGCGTGGTTTGGCAGTGCCTTGGCTACCATTTCCGGAAGGAACCAATGCACTGCGCTTTCCTGCAAGACCAAAACGCCCACTCCTCCACCAGCGCCTTTGCCCAATTTCTCTCACCCGGTGAACTGCGGGGACGCTGTCATCGTGCAGCAACGACTTCATCGCGCCGACTCCCTCGACTCCCACGACGCTGCAGACTTCTCAAATCACATGCCCAGTACACGCAACCTCTCGCAAGCACTGGATAGCTCAACACGCACACGACTGTTTAGTAAACTCCAACTCTGTTCTCCATTTGTGTGATCCGCTCGTCAAGCCTACGGTCATCAAAGGCACTCAACATGGCGCAGACCACACCCATTCACCATACTGAAGATGAGATGATACAAAGCTCGGCATCGAGCACCTCTGGTCATGAAGCAACACCACCTGAATCTCCAAAAGACGTCTTGGACATTACTGTCACTGAACTGAATCCCCACAAGGGACTCGAGCCAAGCACGCATTCCGACACGCACTCTGCTGAAGAACGACAAGCATTTACAGACTGCCATTATGACGACAGGCTACTCTCAAAAAGCCTGATCTCGAGAGGCTTCCACTTTCTATGCGAGAACACCAAGGAGACTTCAAACCCATCAACTCACGTCCTACAAGAACAAGTATCATCCTCTTATGCCCCTACGATAGAACACATTGAGGACACTACTACACACACACCAAGTCAGTTCCTTCAAGAACAAGAACCGCCTTTCAACGACGACACATGTGCCCCCACAACAAAACACATCGAGAACATTTCAGCACATCAATACGTGTTCTCCAACAGTACTCCAGAAGAACCAGAGGCGGCTTCAACTCTGGCCAGGGAGACTCAGAGCACCATCTCTGATGCTCTAGTTGCGGCAAATGGCACTTGGGTCACACAACGTAGAGGAACGCGCCCTAATACTCTGTTCCCTAGAATTCCTAGAGGCCTGAGCTACAATAACGAACAATACCGTCCGAGCCCCGATCCTACTATCGTGGTTCACGGTTTCGATCCCCTCTGTCCCCCAAGCCCTGAGCCCGAGGTCGAGCCCGATCCGTCACTGTGGAGAAACTACCCACCACCGTCAAACAAGACTTACTACCTCGGTTCCATGGCTCGAGATCCGAGATTCAACGACAAGCACTATCGTTCAGCCGTTGTTAAAGATCTTTCCTCAAACTATGATCCTCATTTCAAGCCTACTATTGAAGAGGATATTGAGCAGCAGCCACCGAAGCCCGAGTCTCCAAAGCCCGAACCATTCACCCAGATTACTCCAGAGCTGCAGTCCTTTCTTGACAAAAACTCCAAGTTGAGAGAGCCATATTACGAGATGGAAGCTAGATTGATGAGATATACAAGACGGAACTATCAACCCGAACATAAGACTCGCCAATTCCTTCTAGAGAAGATGTTGGGGCCAGATGCGAAGACTGAGCCAGTAGATGGACTTAACAACGAGAGGGCCACCACCCAGAGAGAATCTTCTAAAGACAATCCTGAATCGAGCAAAAGCAGTGTTTTCGAGCAGGGCTGTTCTGGAACGAGGAGCAGGGGGGCTACTAAGCATGAGAAAGATACAGAAGTCAGGCTTCCTGCTGTGGACGAGAAGCTGACAGAGAACTGGGGCGGACTGGAGTGGGATATGTCCGATGATGAAATGGAACCTCCTGAGGATTCACATCTAGATATTATCAACGATAAAGGCACAGCTCTTAAGTGGTGCCGAATTTGCAAGGAAAATCACATTCCATACGGACCTCCTGAGACGCTTCCAAATCGGGATACCTGCGGAGCATATCTGCCCGATTGCATGCATCCTGAACTAAAGAAGAAAAAGCCCATGACCGCCTTAGAGCTTGCAGTCTACAATTGGAAGGAGTATGAAGCCGAGCAAAGACAGCAATTGGAGAACCAGGGCCAATCCAAGTCCAAAAACCGCAAAAGCAGTGAGATGTCTCCCCAGAGATCAAACAAGCAAGGAAAGAAGCTGAAGAGACCTGCTAAGGCTCCATGGGACGCAAACTACCATGAACCTCACACGAAATGGAAGGCGTTGGGCCGCACTAAGGGTTGGTGGAAGTGTAGAATCGACGTAGATGCTCCACACGCAGAGAGAATTTGCGTGGTTTGCCACCGAAAGTGGATCCCAGAAGAATACCATTACTCTGTTGATTTTCGAAAGCAGATCATTGAAGCGTGGCTGGCAAAAAGGGTAAAAGAGATTGCTGCTGAGGATAAGGCAATGGCTGAGCTGATGATTCGCGGCATAGACCCTCGTCCACAGATGCTCACTGCTAGGTATGATGGGGCGGAAGAGAGCTACTCGATCCCGCAAGCAGAGGACGGCGATACCGATAATGATTCGGATCCTGATGAGGACAAGCTGTGGGCTGCTATGGTTGCGGCTGAGGAGGAAGAACGACGAAGACTTTTGGCAGAGGGCAAGGACCCATCGAAGACACCAACCTCCAGGCTACGAAATCGCCTAGAGCCTTCGACCGATTCGCTCAACATGGTGCTTGACAGAACTCCTGCTGACCCATTCGTCGATGGCCAGGCCATAGAACAGGAACCACCAGCCTCACTAAGATCCATTGGCTCCGGTCTCTTCATGAGAATTGCAAGACCAACATTCATGCAATGAACAATTATTGTGAGGTTGTTGGGAATCATATCCAACTCTGACCTGATTCTCCTCGAATCGAGCTTTATTCCCCGAGCCATGTGGCGCCTTTTATTTTTGTAATTCACATTTTTCAAAAACTGGTGCTTGGCGTATGGGAGACGAAAGAGATACCACAGGGTGCCTTTTTCCCTTCTCGAATGGCAAGAGGGTGCATAGAAGCAGAAGGCTGGCTCATCTCGATGAATGACAAGAATGGCCTGCTGAAGTTGAGCAACTTTCAGAGAAGTGCTTCTCAAACCAGTAGCAGACTCCGCAACAAAAATTTACTCTTGGTGTAAATATTCGGTATAGAAATAGCAAAATGGCATGCTAATGCGCCAAATTTTCAAGTGTTGCTCGATTTGATAGTGATTTGTAAGACAAGGAGATATTCCTCTGCTCCAAGTTCCGGTGGAGAGCGATTCTCCTCCAATCTGATGAACATTGCAAGCTTTTGATATCATTTCATGACAGATAACTCAGGTCGTATTGTGACATGCAAGACTTCATTCGTACATTGAGCCGCTATTGGAAGATAAATGCCCAACTTGGGTAGTCCGTGACGCCGCCGCAAAAATGCCAATCAATGCGAACATAGAAGAGATACCTACTCGTCCCCTTCGGCCGCCACCTCATTCCGCTTCTTTTTCTTCTCTTTCTTCGGAACCTCTAAGACATCGCTCTCCTTATCCCGTTTCCGCTTCTTCTTCTCACCAGCTTCCTTCGGCGCTGAGAATTCATTTTCTCGCTTCTTCAACTTCTCCGCTTTCTTCTCTCGCTGCTTCTCCATCCTCTCTTCCTTCGCAGCCCGCTCCCTCGCCTGCTTGCCCAGAAAGTACTCTCCACTCTCAATCTGCAGATCCACCTTGCTCTTCTCCTGCGGCGGCGGGAACGGCGTGTATACCTTCTTGCTCTTATCCGTGACCTTATGGGGCACCCGTCTCTTATTCAGATTCCTCTTCTTGAAATGCGGTAAAAATCGATCCCAAGATTCACCAGCAAGTTCTGGGTCCTTGGCTAGCTCCCGCTTGATCATGAGTTCTTTGATGTGGTAAATGGGGTGGATGTTCGCCATGCAGTCTTCGATTATGCGCCGGACTTCTTTGAGGCCTTTGTAGGGACCCATTGCTGCAACTGTATTTCCTTGGACTAGGAGGTAGCATTCAGTGAGAAGTTCAAGCGCTTTGAGTGTGCTTCCGTTGGGGCCTAGGATCCGTTGCCGTCGTTTGACGAAGCGCTCTTTATTTCGTACTAAATTCCTGATCTTGATGATGTCGCAGGCCACCCCATCTTCGAGGATCTTCACTGCTTGGGGAGCAGGAACGCTTCGTGCGAGAAGCTTGATCAGGTCGCGGGCGTTCAGAATGGCGGCTGGATCGTAGGTTTTTCGAGTAGTCTTAACGGTCATGGATCCTTCGACAAGATCTAGGGTACATGCGACGCCATATTTTTCAAGGGAGCGGGTGATGAGTGGCCATGCTTCGCGCAGGTAGATTTCTCGATATTTGGGGAAAAGAGTTGCGAAAGAGGATTCCTCAGTGAATGTGCCGCCTGCATTGTCTGCTGGCTTGAATTCTTCAATCTGGACATCGTCAATTATGGCTCCTTTCTTTTTGGGTAATTGAAAGAAATAATCTGACCTTCCATTTGTCTATGTCATCAGTGTCCCAAGGCTTCTCCTTCTTGTGAGTGGAAGGCATCTTGGCTGTTTATGGCGGGGTTGTGAGCTTGAGCCTTGCAATTCAAAAAAAAGTCGGGAGATTTTTGAGATTTTAGAACCAGATGCGCAGTTTTGATCAAGGCGGCCGTAGTTAGTTCAAATATTCATGGCGAATCGGTGAAAGGTTGTTCCAGCTTCCATATGCGGCATGGTTAGATTCTAACCTGCCCCTTTTCACGGTGGCCCACGCACCTTTGTGTATTTCCTATTGTGGAGGAGAAGTTCGGAAGTCTCTCCCTGTTGCTCCCTGCCCTCTGGTTTGCTCCAGTATCTCGAACCTCATCTCGATTTCATTTGCTATCAAATCCACGTGTTCCCAACCGATGCCCACCATTCAAGTTGTCCCCTCATTCGTCAAGTTCTGTGTCGTAAACGTTTGGCGTTGAGCAGGGGCAGCTTTCCGCTCAATCTCGTATCACAATCTTAACTCGATCTCAGGGGTAAGACATGGCAGCCACAGCCTTCCCTCCCTGTCACTGTGGGCGCGACGTGGCTTCCTATTTCTTGCGCAACTTCTCAGCCTTGGGTCCTTGGCGCCGGGTCGATTGTTTATCAGCGCAATCGACGGTTCCCGATTTGACCTGTCTCTAATCCCGCGGGTCCAAGTATCCACCGCCCAGACCAAATTCCCAGTGCGGATCAACGAATCCGTTCCCGCATGTCTTGCTCACATATATTTTGTGAAGATAGGAAGACCGGTTGATGTTCATGAAATTTGTGAACGTGCATAGACTTTTTAATTCGTCATTGCCCCTTTTCAACAATCGGGTAAGATAAGAAGACAATAGCTTCTGCAACTCGACCGTGTACGGATCGATCAGTGAGAAACTCGTCTGTAAATAAGAGGGAAATGAAACATTTAACCTATCGTCATCAGCTCCCATTCCACCATTTACCCGTCGCTCATCTCAGCAGCATTCTTGCTTAATGATTATGATGGCTCATTCCATTGGATCTCGAGTAAAGAATTGTGCATTTGAACCTTGCGTCAAAATTTGCGCTTTTTATAGATCTGTAATCATAGTCTATCGTCGGTAGCGCGAGGGTAAGGGGCAAACCCCATGCCAGCGAGAGACAAGCAACAATCCAAAAAACATCTCCAACCATCACAAAGCTCTTTTCCTCTCCCACAACGACAATTGTAATTTTTCCAAAAACCCCACACTCGCTGCCTTCTTGTATACCAGGCCCCAATTCTTCCGGATCCATCGAGTCACTCGTTTGAGCGCGTTAGAAAAAGTACTTTTGCTTCTTTCAATAATTCTCCTTCCCTAGCTTCCTTACGACCAGCCTCCATACGACCTCCTAATAATAAGACGAAACGAGAAGACGATTTCCTTTCAACGCGGCATCTCTCTGTTCGAAATATATGTACTTAATACAAGAGACATTTCAGAGTCTCAACACCCTCGCGTTCCTTCTCGAACGCGATAATAATATACCCCTTTGCAACCGCAACCACGGCGTCCACTCTCGCTCCCTACCGGGCCTCGCCCATCGAGCACCTTCCGTCAAGGGAACAGGTCCGCGACCTACCTTCCTTCATGATGGCACATTCGGCAGATGATGGGAGGCATTCGCTGCCTACACTAGATCCAATATCGAGGCCGTCTTCGACTTCGACGCAGAATTCGACACTGCACCATAGTGCCTCGTTACCACAGCTGCCTGGACTGTCTGCACTTGCAAATATGGCTTCCAATACTGGCTCGCCGCAATTAAGGTACGTTTTGTTGTACCAGGAAGGACAATCAAAAGGTGTTGGACTTGGAAGTAGGGAGAGTTTGAAAGGGGTGGAGAGGCACTGGGCATGCTCTGTGCGCGGCAGGATGTTTATATTCGACTGGAATATTGCCTACCGAAGATGTTCTTCTTGCAAGGATTTTTCAACTCAAGGAGATCTTCTATGAAAGCGGTCAAAATTCACGGCGAGCAAAAAATTTGGTGTGGCAGTATTCCAAGTTGGTGTCAACATTCTGCTATGCACAGAGTAACTAATCTACATTAATCCTCCCCGGTTGCAACTACTTCCTATTTATTCTCCCCCTCACCTTTCTGCTCTTTTGAGTCTTCAATCACCATCTTGCAGAGCACAAAACAATGGACGGTAAGA
This sequence comes from Cairneyella variabilis, assembly GCA_001625345.1. NCBI lineage: Eukaryota > Fungi > Ascomycota > Leotiomycetes > Helotiales > Cairneyella > Cairneyella variabilis. The sequence goes on along the minus strand of AYLM01000156.1, from coordinate 28,971 downwards.
CCAAAGCTAACACCAAGAAAAGGGCGTTCAATGTGGGACCTGGAGCTATGGCATTCTCGACTTCGTCACCGTCAGCCACATCTGGAGGCGGCCAGAGCAATTCTCCTGTAAGTACCGCCTTTACTTCTGTCATGCATCACCGCACTGAGAGGGTACAATTCCGCTCTTGAATATTCGTGTGTTATGTCTTCATCAACCGTTCCCTCATTACCCCATCCTCCCCCCAGCGCTGGTGATCTAATCTCGCCCCTATCTTTTATCGGGCGACGCGATTGGGTTTTAGCGCGCACCGTACCTCCAGAAAAGTCTTCCAAAGTGCTTATCGCACGAAAATACTCTACGATAGCAAGAACGAGAACATCCACGACAACCATGGCGAGTCACAGTGCGATGGCTAACAACGATCGCGAAACCTCACAGCCAACTTGCCAAAATTGCACCACCTCGACCACTCCTCTCTGGCGCAGAGACGAGATTGGCTCCGTCCTGTGCAATGCCTGCGGCCTGTTCCTCAAGCTGCACGGTCGACCTCGGCCGATAAGCCTGAAGACAGATGTTATCAAAAGTCGCAATCGCGTTAAGAGTTCCGGTACTGCTCAAGCTGGCGCAAAGAAGAAGGTAATAACTGACTGTCGATGAATATGCTACCAGCCTCCGAGTGCTAACGCGTTGTCGCAGAGTGTCTTCGACTCCAATGGCCTCGAGCAGACGCGATCGCAGGCTGGAACACCACCCCCCGGATCCATCGGTGGCCATCGTCGCACTTCCCAGAAGTCTGCGAATGGCCATTCCGAAGGATCGAACTCCCCGATATCACGAACTGCCACGCCTTCTATGTATGCCAACCATATGCCAGCATTCAATGGCGTCGGCCACCCTCTTGACGATCACTTTGGTCACCACTCTCCCTCGCTCCCACCGATGCACCTCCGTCAGCCCTCTCCTGGACGCTCCACTTCCCCTTTGAATGGAGCCCACAGTCTCGAAGTGCCGCAAACCTACGAACAGCTTATCGCACAAAACTCTGGACTCAAGACTCGTGTCAGCGAACTTGAGGTTATCAATGAGTTGTTCCGCGGCCGAGTCGCTCAACTCGAGCAGGACGAGAGCAACGCGAGACGAGGCGAGGAGATGCGCAGAGAATCGGAACAAGATCTGCTGAGACGACTGGAGGAGTCGCAACGTCGAGAGAACCAGCTGAAACACCGCCTGGACGACGTCGAACGCGAGCTCTCTGAGCTGCGTGACGGCGCTCCACGAGCCAAAAAGATGAGAGTCGCAGACATGGTTGGCGGAGACAGCGAGTCCTCAACACCACAGTCAACTACATAGGGACCTTTATGATTTCTGGCGAACGGGCTTCTTCACGATCGTGCTGGCGGTTTCTTCTTTTGCTTCTCTGTCGATGATACCAACATAACGATCTTTCCTTTAGTCTAGACAGCTCGTCGTGCCACGGCGTTCTTGTCTTCTCAATGTGAGTTCACCTCCATCCATTTATTCATTACATCCCACCTACACCACCCTCAAATTTTCGACGGGGTTGGGCATGAGGGGTTCTAAGTCCACACTGCCATGTGATCACTCGAGCTTCCAATCAGACCCATGCCTGAGAAAATCTCGAACATTACTTTTGCAATAGGAACAGAAGCACGATGCTGACTACTTCTCCAGGTCGAGAGCTGCTGCACCGCCAGCCTCATCTTCGGCACTGTACCAACACCTCTTCATGCCGCTGTCACCGTACTCGCATAGTTTCCTTTTCCTCAGCAAAAAATGGCGCTTATATCAGCCGGCGGACGTCTACTAATTTCACAGTAATACAAGTGCCAAAGCTCTTTCGTCTCTGCACTGCACTCCCTTCCATCAAGTTTTTCACTTGACGGACAGAGTGTGAGAAGATATATAGGGCTTTGGGACTGGATGGGCGGAGTGCGGGAGTAGATATGGGCTGGGAATGGATGGATGGAGGGATGACAATGTTTTCTACTAACTGCTGCATACCTGCGTGTTTCTATTGAGAGATGGATGAATGGCAGCATGGCGTAGTAGGTAGTCAGCCAGAGAATTGTCTGTTCCGCATCGTCCCGAAAAATAAAAGTTTATGATTCTGAACATCTTCCTCTCTTGCTTGTACTACACACCCTTTCTCGCTGGCAGGGAAAGCACGCCTAATTGATCGTCACGGTCTGCATCATATGAGGGCCAGAAAATTCCCGTGCGAGTAGGAAGAAGCAATCATGCTTTCTATCAGCATGTACTACGTAGAGATAGAGATAAGGAAATGTGATGGCTGAGTGATAAGACATAGGTATCCATGATAGGAAATTTGATAAGAACCTCTAAGGTTAGACCCGTCCAAAGGTGGGATATTGATCCACTCAGCCAATCGCGGTGGATACCAGTTTTTGGTCGAGTATTGATCCACAGTGTCTTGCTTTGCCGTGCCGTGGATGGGAGGTCGGCAATTCTGAAGCAGAAGGTGAGGGGGAGCTGCCGTTTTCGGTCACTGCTGTAGTTTTGCTGCAGCTCTCCAGCATTGTGACGACTACCAATTGGTTAGGGAAGATATGTTGACGGCATGAATAAGAAGTTTGGATCAGGAATGACTGTAAATATCCGATATGTATTCTTTCTAGCGAGATATTTGTATATTTACGTATATTTATAAACATTATCAACAAGAGGATTCGAGCTCCTTGCACTGTATTCCATTCCAATTGAAAATCCAAGAACCAGCTGGGTATCATCCATCCATCAAGTCATGCTCGAGCCCTCTGCATCTAGGATAAATAGCAAACTCCGTCCTTCCTAGTATCCAAACACTTCTGCTATATATCAATCATCATAACAAGGAATCCACACTCTTACACACACTCTCAGAGGCATACATCATCCACCACATCATACCTCAAATCAAACTTAAGATTTCTTTACGTCTTCGAGATCACTCACCTCCCCATCCTCCTTCACGTTTTCCAGTCCATCGCCACGACTGTTGACTCTAGTCGCCCAATCCCTCACCTCCGCACCCTCCAACTCTTTCTCAAGCGCGACTTCCTCCTCCTCTCTAGTCTTCTCCTCCACTTTTCCCACCTTACTCTCCTTAGAACTCCCACTCCCCACAACCGTACTCTCCCCAATCCCACTCCCACTACTCTCCACCGGCGACCCTTCAATAACTTCATCGTGCGGTTTCTTCCTATGGAAGATCGCGATTTCGTCACCGCTCGGGCCACGGCTTAGAACGGGAGATATATTAGGTTCGTGGTCATGACTGTGTTCACGATGTGGGTAGCGAGGACCTGGGTGCGCGGGGTAGTGTGTATTGGAATCTTGGGAACGGGCGGGCGCTATGACGATGCCGTCGCCGTCTTGGTCGTCTTTGAAGTCGAAGTGGTGTTTATCGCCGTCATCTCCTTTGGTGGGTTTCTTGGATTTTAGATTATCCTATTTGACTCATTAACATATAATTTCCAGCATGCTCCGGCCAAGAAGTATATGAACTGTCCAGCCAAGGGGAAGAGAGCATAAGAGCAACTGCAACAAAAGAAAAGACGATAAAACCACACCTTTCTTACATTTCTCCCCATTTTCCTCGTATACCGATTCAGACTCTCACACAGCCGATCAAGCACCCACTCGCTTTCGCTGATGTCCGCCAGCATCGGACTGTCTTCTCCAATCCAATCCCACTCCACGAGACCTTCTTCCTCTTCCTCTTCCTCTACTTCTTCTTGACTCTTTGCACTGAAGCGAATAAGACGAGTAAACTCAACCCATTCTTCATAGCTGTATTTCTTCTTCTTCTTTAATCTCAGATCATCCGCTGTGCGTCGAATCGCTAGCGCTAACTTGCGAGCTAATTCGTGTTCTGAGATTTCAGTCGTTTCTTCCGCTAGTTTTTCAAGAGTTTTCTTAGGTGCATCTTCGCCGTTGTTATCATCGTCCACGTCATCTCCGACCTTGACTTCTTCATCCGGATTCTGGAGGTCAAAACCGCGTTCTAGTCTCTGCTTCGCTTCTCTTTCCTTCGTCTTGCGTTCCAGCCAGTGTTGGATCTTAGGATGCGCTGCGAGGAAATCATGCCATCGTCCCTCTTTCGGCATGACAGTCCAATCTGCAAGAGTGAACGTCCCGCGATTAATGGCCGAGACGACGGTATCGCCCATGTCAGAGACTAAGATCGTCATGGTGGGGATAGCGACCAGCGACCAGACGATGAAGAAGGGTTTCCCGGCATTGGATTTAGGACTGTAGTCTCCGTATCCAATAGTAAGCAGAGACACGTAGCAGAAGTACAGCGCTTCGAAGTACGTAAGTTGCTGTTCTCGGGATTCAGTGATCATGAAGACCAAAGCACCAATACACCACAAGATGCCGAAGGCCAGGGTAGACATAGAGAGTGCGTAGTACTGCTTGAAGCGGTTGGTATTTGACTGGATCTGGCGCATGGCTTCGAAGCGATCTTTCTCTTCTTTCAACAGAATGAGCTTCTCATGCTTCCTCGCATGCTTAGCGCGTAGGGATTTATCTTTGCCTTCTGCTCGCTGTTGCAGTTTGGCGTCTCGGCTTAAGGGTTTTCTGGGTTTGTGTCTTCGTCCTGCGCCGCCGCGGCCGCCCCGTGCGGTGGGAGCTTTGTGCTCGTGGAAGGTGATGGTGCGGCCGTGTACGTCGAAGTGGCCGTATTGCTCGAGTGAGGTGCGGCGGTTTTTCAGGGAGGTGACGGTAGATTGCCTGCGGGCTGACGAAGGGCGGCGAGCGTCTGAGTCTCTCCGCTGAGGAATACCAAGCCGGTCTCGCAGTTCTTTCTCAGAGGTCACGGAGCGGCCGAAGGTACGCTCTCGCTCGTTCAGTTGATGTTGTCGGATGATCTTTTCCTTGGACATTGAGAGGGCGAACTTGCGGATACTGTTAATCATCAAACCGAGGAAGATGATGCCTATCAGTGCGTATGGAATCAATAGCCCTCGACCGCCGTCATTGATTGGTGTAAAATCCCCAAAGCCGATAGTTAACACTGTGACATCACAGAAGTAAAGTGCATTGGCGTATGTGAAGCCAGACACTTGAGAGAAAGCTCCTGCACCTCCTGCGAGCCAGAAGAAAAACATCATGGTCTGAAGAATCAGTGTACGCTGGTCGTCGTCCAGGTCGAAATGCTGCGGATAGTGACCTAAGAAGTATCCAAGCATGTTGATCATGAGTATCATGGACCCTATCAAATACAGAACTGCGGCAATGACAGCATGCCAGAATCCTTGCGAGTATGTCTGTCCTGGCCGTATCGGAGGATCATGCTCATTCATAGCTACAGTAATTGCGATAAGCTGTATAATGTCAGAAACTCTTCTCTTACCTCACTCAACAAACTCACAATTCCAGTAGCAAAGTACCAGGAAATAATCGTCACGGGCAAAGCAATGATATATCTGATCCTTCTCGTGAAGTTCAGTAACAGGCAGAAATTACCAAAGAATCCGAAAGCCAGGGATATCGCATTCGAAATGACCTCCCTAATACCAATTATCAGTCCAAGACATCCTCTATATCAGAGAAGCATCCTCACCAATGTGGATCCGGAATATCAATCCCAGCATTATCAATTCCATTCGGCAGCGCTCCATTATCCGGTAACGTAACCCGCCACTTGGAAACCAGCGCCGCGATCGAGAGGACGTTTGCTAGAGGGCCAATTGTAGCTGCTAGCAGGGGAATGGCTGTAGATGCGAACCACCAGTCTCTGTTTCACATTCTCAGCATCCGCGGACATAATCCAAGATCATCTTGGGGTAGAACAAGGGAGGACTAACTGAGGCAAATCATCCGTCTCCCCTCTCAGCTTGAGCTTCCCAAACGTCCTTATGCTGTCCGTCCTCTCCAGCGTACTGCTCTCGCTCCTCGAGCCCGAGTTTGCGGACATTGACCGCCCGGTCCCAAGCCTTTGGACCCCATTGCCTGGCATGTTGTTATATTGTCACCTCGCGAGCAAGTGCATCGTCACCTTTCCAGTGTCCAATTCGTACTGCTGCAATTTGAGAGAACCGTCCTGCTAATGCTAGATCTGCCCGCTCCACGACAGCTGACTGACAATGGCGTCAGATGCGGCGTTTGCTGTATCTCGTCGTACGGAAACGCCGGTGGCGGTGGCGGTTCGGATGTTGCGGGGTATGAAGCTCGTCCTCTTCGAGTCCAGAGCCCAGTAATCAAAGCCAATTCTAGAAAAACTTAAATTATATAACACAGATTGAGAATTTCGCGACCTAGAAGATAGAAGAGATCTAACACCAACGTTCCGTGGGGAGAGGGTGTGCATGTATATATAGTTGAGAGGTGGAGCTGGGGAAGCGCAAAAGCAAAAGCAAGGATGGAGAACGAGGCGGTTAACAGGACCCAATTAACGCTCCGTCCAGGATCTTGTGCTGCACAGAGTGTGGGGAATGGTCTGGTTGCTAGCGATAAGAACACAGCAGCGTGCGATTGATCTCTGACCCGTCCCAGAAGTCGTGCAAGCCACGCTCAGTTGTAGGTGTGGTTGTGTTTTGTCTTTGGCGACCTCGAGCATGCTTTTGCCCACGCGGGGCACGTCAGCCTGCAGAACGCGAGCCCTGTACTCGGCCTGCGGACTTATCGTAGGCCTGCCTGCTCCTGCACTGGAAGGCGATGCATGCACGCTGGGGGCAAGGTGCGCACCCGGCTGCCGTGGAATGCGAGCGGTCTGGATTAAGGGACGGGGCACGTGTGTGGGGAGCGAGCGATCGTAGTGCAGCTACGTTTTGTGTGAGGATGCTGGTCACCGAGATGCTGGTACTTTTGTACTTGGTATGGAAGTAGATGTTTGACGAATAGCAACAGCGAGTTACGTATGATTTGGTACCAATTCTAGAAGACATCAATCTGCAATTGATGTTTACGTAGTAGAACAGTCCCGATAAGTGCAACAAGTCCAGATCCACAGGACCCTGGCACCCGGAATCCATTCCATCACCCCATCCAAAACCGCGGGAAGATCGTGGAGAATCCCCGTCTTGCCAAGAAAGCTTCGCGATTCTACACTAATCCCAAGCACTTATTATCAATGTCGGGCCATTTTGCTCGCTGTGCAGGAGAGCTGTTAAACGGCATTAAAGACCTCAGCATCTCATTCCATTGCAATTGAAGATCACGCTGTAATCTATCACTGAGATAACCCTTAATTTAGCTCAAGCGTACTCTTCAACATGGATGCATTCACTCTTTCTTAGTACTTGACGGAAGTGGTCTGTTGTCCAAGTGTCGTTCAGACAGCAGTATTCCGTGTTTAATGCCGCTTTTCTCACCTATGGGAAAGTAAGACACTCCTACGATAGCAGAAGATAGGCTTAGAAGGTGCCATTATTGGGAGAGACAGACTCGATGGAGATCTTGCGGAGGCGTAGATAGGCGTCCCCGTCACGATAGTGGTGAACACGATGCTTGCTCAGTTTGAGGATTCTAGGCAGTGCATGAACATGTACAAGTACTTTTGTACCACGCGATGATAGGCTTGCTGCACTCACAACCGGTCATCTGATCCTCTTGTTTCTTCCCTGACTTCGCTACTCAAACCCAGTAGAAACACACCTCTTGAAACTTCCTATTTCAGAACAAGACGCAGTGAAACGCTGCACTGTTGGGATTCAATAGTCTGTTGCTCAATGTACAGCTGTATATGTAATGTGTGTGCGAGACTTCGGAGTATATGCAAATGCCATCCATAGGTAAGATTACCATGCCATACACTCACAATGCGACCTACATACTCCATGGATATCTCTTCAAAGCCCAACGCCAGTCCCAGCCCAGCCCAAGCCCTAACTCCCAATGGAACACCAGATCATGTGCTCGTATGCCTGTCCTCGTGACCGCTCTCGTGGCTCGAATCTATAATCCCAAATGCATCTCCGAACGCTGTATGTGTCTCAGCCCCGACCCAGAAATCTAATTATATCTACCGCTGCTGTGCGGAGACCCGTATCTGTATGTATGTATGTATTTATGTATGTACGTATCGTCCCATATGTGAAATCCACCCCAAAGCTTCTTTCTGCTTTCAGCTCTTTGCGTTGTATCGGTGAGAATTCTCGAACCTCGAACGCGGCAATTGAGCAGCTGACCGTTGCCTAACAACGATGCCTCAACCTGAGCATCCCGTCAACTTATTCTTCGGCCATCCATAGCCAGTTTCGTCCCAGGCCTACATCAGAAGTCAGCATTCGTCTCGTATTTGCATGTATCCATGGAAATGGACAAAACATACCGTCAAATTGGGATTCTGATACGCAATGGGATGGTTCTTAATATACTCCGTAGTAGGATATCCCGGCGGATCACAAGTAACGCTCGTCTGGCCTTTTGGTTGATAGAGCCTCACATAATCGACATGCATGATAGTTGGGAATTTCAGTTCCCCAAACAAGATCTCGCTCCAGGCTGTACTGATCCCGAGATTAAGCACCATGCTCATAGGCTCCTGCGATACTTGTCTCGCGGCCACGTTTCCGTTTGGCCCGATAGCTCGACCGTCCATGATGAACGATGGGTCTTCACCGACGAACCATGCGATCTTCCCCGTAGACCCGCTTCCAGGCGTGTACTCGAAGGCGTATTTTTGGTACGCGTTGCCATCATACCATTCGTTGTTCAGGAGGGTAGTTCCACTAATGGCTTGCTGGAATGGTCCACCGCAGTACCCGTTCATTTGTGTGGTGTCGTAGTTGGGAATGGCCATGAAGTCCGAGTTCGGTCTCCAGAAGATGTCGAATGGAGCAACTTGGAAGCTCTGGGTGACGACTCCGATGCGGTTGTTAGGGTCGACTGAACCTTCCAGAATATCGATTTCTGGTGCTCCTCTGCCGGTTCCGGGACTTGGATGATCCTCGCCGCTGCAAGTGCACGATGAGAGCTTTTGACCAGGGAGGAAAGAGAGTCCGTCTGGAGCTGACTGATTGGCAGTGATGCCAAGATCACAGAAATTGTATGTATACGGCCAAACTCCTTCGGTTGTTGCTTTGTAACCCGGACGACCCAGGTTGCCCATTGTCCACACGCCCGGCCATAAACCAGGCACTCCAGATGGGCCTGCAAGCGACACAGACACTTCAAAAACGCCGCCCTTGAAACATAGTTGATTCCAGCTATTCAACATTCCTGATCGGAACTGGAGGTTGTGGTTCGGAAACTCGTCTAATCTCAACTGCAAAGTTCCATTTCCAGTAGTAACTGCATCTGGATCATACCACTCCATGTCCTGTGTTGCTCCATACCAGATGTTCGCTGCGGTCCAGAAGGGATCGTCTCCTGGGTAGAAGGTACGATTGTCGACATTGAACTCATCACTGAATACTAGCTGGAGCTGAGAGCCATCAAACGTACTCGTCCTCGTAAATGCACTCGACGGCGTATCCGGATCGATCAATCCCTTCCGGACATTCTTTACTAATGAATAAATATTATTATTAACATGTGCCCAGGCAGGACCATCATATCCCGTGGAGTTGGCTTTTCCCGAAGGCAGATATATATTAGTTGCGAAGGTTAAGACTGGCAGGGCAATGAAGACGAAGAGAAGACCGATGACGAGGAAGATTCCACCGATTGTGCTGACAACCTGCCGCCTGTCGAAATATTCGGACATCTTCGGCTTAAATGTTATATCATCATCATCTGCAGGCATGTGCAACTTGTCGTCTGCCTCGACCTCGTCATTATATAAAATGAATCCCTTCTCTCCTCCATGGTAGGGATCGAAAGCTCCAAGTCTGTCATCCGGGTATCCCCACTTCTCCAGGTCAGCCTGCGAATCGCTAAAAGGATTGTTGGTCGTCATTCGAAGGAGGGATGCTTGGGATGTAGCAGCGGTGGCAGCAGCAAGTCGAGGTCCAGGTAACCTTGAAGCAGACCGACTTGCACTTGGTGGGTATCGAGAATAGTCCTTGCCCAAGTCTTTCAAACCTCTCGGTGTTGATGGAGTCTCCGGTCGAGGGATAGCAAACGGCCGCATAGCTGGTGCCGACTTGTGTTTGAGAATCTCCCGAGCAGGACTCAGTTGGTTTCTACTTTTCCGCTTCCCTCTGTTCATCGATGGCTTAGGACCTGCATTCTGACTTGTTGAAGCTTCGCCTGAAGACGATGAATCAATCGGCGATATATCTCCACCCTCATCGACGGCTTCGTTGCTGCTGCTCAGAGACGAGTGGTATGAGGAAGGATTCAACGGTGACGGTACAGCTGGAACGTAGGAGGATCTCCGGCCCAAACCCGTGGTGGACGATTGTCTCGTAAGTATTAGTGTATCTGAATCGCTTCCCACCATCAAATCCGAGCTATTTCGTCGTATTGCCGGATTCGATGTCGCCGATCGAAGTTCTGCCATATTCCGTTCTGCGCCTAGATTCGATTCTGATCTTCCAGCCTGAGCCATATTTCCAACCTGCACCATCTCTCTGCCTCGTTCTGGCACCGGCGGTGCTTTCTTCAAAGGCGGCATATTGGATAACTCGAAAACGATAGCCTAAGAAATCATGTATAAATGACCGTGATGGCCATTATTCCAGCCTGCCCAGTTCGGAAAATGCGGTGGATTGGGAAGACAGAGCTTCGACGATATGACGAAGCCGAGCTGTGTTTTTGGGAAACTCTGGTGAATGGATGTTCCTGGTTGGTTGGGACGAGGCGATAAGGAATTATTAGCTGAAAATCGTCCAAATTGCTAATTTTCTCGAATTCCGTGAGCGAATGTTGGTGATACTGTTTCTCAGCGAAAGACTGAAATGACGAAAGCACGCACACTCGAAACGACCGTGGGGAGATGGATATGATGTTCGCCAAAGAGATAGTGAGGAGACTGGAGTGGAGTGGAATAGGTGGACAGAAAATCAAACGGTTAATTCGGTGCGATAAGTTAGGAACCAAGAACCTCACTCGATCTTGTCCTATCTGAGCAGTGGTCTCATCCCATAGTGGACTTGGAGACTTCCTGCGGGCGAATCACATAGAAATGAATATCTGATAACCCTGTAGCATGGACATGGTTGCTTAAAGTAGTGAGTCGCTTCCGGGGGGCCTTGCTAAATGACGAAATTTGTTTTGCTTCCGGACCAAGTTGGCATCCTTGAAAAGTCCTTTAGTAGGATCTTACCAAAAAAACAAGGCGCCACAAGTATTGATTCAAGCATCAGATATGCCTTCTTTTTCCGAGCATCAAAAGTGCCATGATAGAAGCCAAACTGCATGAGGTGATGATTAGCTTTGAGCTCGCCCCCGGATATTCAAGCAGAACCAGTGTCTCTATTTGGAGTTTTGGAATTTTTGATAATTTGCTTTGGCGCCGTTTGCTCTCCGGCTCGAGCTCCCCCAATCATGATGCGATAACCTTACTCGTATCGGCGACCCGCAAATTTTTCGCCAACCTCCCGCTGCTCCACATATGGCCCGAAGCGACCTCCTCCTGACTATTGAAGAGCTGAATAATCGACTCAAATACGATTTCGAACCGAGATGTTGCGCCGCAAAAGCATACCAGTAAAGGCAAGCCGGCCGAACACGAGGTGTGAATTCCAATTCGATCATTCAAATAAATATCGAGAGACTTTGGCTTGGAGGGTGACGAAGCAGTTCGCCGTCGAGGCGAAGAGCATGTCGGCAAACAGAAATAGTTCCCTAACGAGATGCTCCGTCGCTTGGCACGCGGCTGATCGCGATCGGCTTGTGGGAGCACTGCAGCAGCGTCAAGCCACTCCCGTTCAGAGCTGATTGGTTGCGAATTTCGAGGGAACTTGACCTCAGGAGAAGGATCGGCTTGATGGACATTCCAATGTGAGGAACAACCGACAGGAGAAGGAGCAACGCAATTGCAAAAATAACCAGAAACAAGAAAATGAGAGAAACGCTTTTAATTGGGTATCTATATATGGACTTTTGCCGTATCTTCGTTGTCTTCGAACACACCTGACAATTAACTTTTGCAGAATCCTTCCTGAGGTCATGAATGTTCATGCGGCCGTCATCAAATATCTTCAGCCATGGAGGTATATAAGGCGTGACCCGTCAATTACCATCATCCGAGTCGCCTAAGTCCAAACCCAACGATGCCTTCAATGCGTTCAGTTGCTTCTGCATGTGATCCATATTGCCCTGCAGACCATTGACGATAGCAAAAAGCTGTCGTTGCTTAGATCTTGGGAGGCCATCCATCACGGGTGTCTCGCCGACATGGGTATCAGAGGTTGAAAATCCTCGCGCGGATAGTAATGCAGACACAGAACGATTCGACGCATCACTGTGTCCCGATCGAGTCTCGCTGCCGTTGGAATGTTGATTCTGTGCTGCCGGAGTTGGTGATTGCAAAACAGGACCACGGGCTCTGGCAACATTGGGTTGAGATGGGTTTTGCTGTACTTTCTGCTTCTTCGCCGGCTCAAAAGCGTGCTCGATCCGTTGAGCTATGTCGGATGGGACCATAATATTCATGACCGTGTCCTTCACGTCATCGGCGTCTTCCAACTGCGGAGTTCCCGGACTACCAACTGAGGCCGATTCTCGCTTCCGCTTCTTCGAAGGATTGACACTCTCAGACTCATGTCGTAGAGATCTTCCATCAACCTCCGCTGACGAGGTGTCAGTGAATTTCTCAGATCAATTGGATAGATGGAAAAAGATCTGTGAGAGTGAAAATTGACTAAGGATTCTTTGGCTTCAAAGAACCTCAGATAGCAAAGATTCTCAGACGGTAGAGATTCCCAAGCCACATAAGTCCCTGTGTAACTTAAACAGTAGAGAAAGGTAAAACGTACCCGGCACCAATCTAAGCGTGCATTGCTTTCCCTTTGAGGTGAACAGACAACATGCACATACACCTTGAAAATAAGACCCCATGTTGATGCAGAGTGAAAAGCGTCCATTGCCAGCCTTAAACGGTCAGTCAACATGTGTACAATAAGCAGGCGGCACCCAACGAAAAGGAACTCCTCACTTACAGCACAAACCGCACAAGGCTTCTCGGCCACCTGCCCCCTCGTAGCCAGCATAATCGCCTGACGGTAACTTGGCCTCAAGCGCTCAAAATCATTCAACTTCTCCGCCGGCAACGCTTGACCTTCGCGCCATGGGATGGGGCGAACTTCCGGCAGAGAGCTGAGCCGCTCGAGGTACGAGCCGGTGGTGCTCGAGTTGGCGGGTGGTGGGGGTGCTTGCATGGTCGCGTGAGACGCGTCGGCCATGGTTTGGAAAGTGAGGCAGAAAGTTGGTTTGTGATTGATGTGAAAAGTGAGTTGGCAGTGATATGATGAGCGCGCCCGAGAAATGAGGGAAGCTGGATGTTGAGCCTCGATGTTAGACGTGGGGTGCAAGGCTGAATGGCCTGTGCTTGAAGGTCGAGGGGCATCTTCGCGTACCTTACGCTAGCGCTGCTAAGCGAAACCAACAACCAAAAGAGGAAACTTACCAAGGATGAAGTTGATTGAGAAGCAAGAACTCAAGGTTTTGCTGACCGAGATACCTATAACGATGAGACATATATGAAGTTAGAGTGTTCGTGAAGTTCAGTCATCCTAAGAGAATGTAAGGTGAAATGGTAAGCGATAGACGAGTAGAATATTTCACCAGGTAAGGTGAGCAAAGTAATAAGTGTCAGACCAAGTAGCAAGGGCCATGTAGGATACAGGAAGAAGTCCAACAATACGTAAGGTAGATAAGAGGGCAAAAAGTCTGGCAGCTGTCTCTATGCTGATTTGATCAAAGAATTGAAACCATGCCCTGCGATTTACAAAGCAGATACTGTGATTTCGACGTCCCTTTCGTGCCAGAAGTAAGAGTTAAAGTCATAAAATCATCGAGTGTCTTGCTCCTAGTTGAATTCTGATTGGGTATCTCTAACATACAGCGCTCCCCGTAGAAACTTTGATATTGCTCCACCTTGAAACGTTCAAGTGACCATGAGGAACTGCGAGAGCTCTTTCAAAGCAAGCAACGCCGAGTGTCCGCCAAGAAAACGCCAATCACTTTTGTAATATGCGGGTCTGCCATGTAAGTGTTCTGTAATCATCGCCATCTATGCCCCAAAATTCTCTCCAGCAACATCGAGCTCTCTGTTCCAGGGAGTCGCCTATCACTGCTTCACGAATGTGCGTGCAGTGAAGACTTCTCTAGTCATCATCATCGACGCCCAAAGCTCTCTTCAACGAATCCAGCTCTCTCTGCAAATGATCGATACCTCCCTGAATTCCGCTGATGAGGCCGTACACCTGTCTCTGCTTAGTCTTCGGGAGTTGATCAATCACAGCCTTGCCTCCATCTGAATTGGCAAAAGTACCCTCTCTTCTTCCCTGCTCAAAGTTATTTTGATGCATACTTGAGCCACTAGCCATTCCGTTGGCGAAGCTTGAGGTAGGAGCGGAGGTGGCGGCCTGGGAAGCTGCACGTCCATAGCTATTGGTACCATTCATCGATGCAAGTCCCATCAGGCTTTGCATAGGAGCAGTAGTCACTGTAGATGCCTGAAATCGCGTGGCGTATGGGCTGCCAAGCTCTTGTTGCCATTCTGGTCTCTGTGCCTCCATACCCGGTACAGTATCCGTCTTCCTACGCTTTGGTCGAGATTGGCCACTTGCTGCTCGGGTTTGGACACTTTGCGTTTTTGGTAGGGTATTCGGAGCTTTGCGTTTGGTGCTGGCGGGTTGCTTTGTAGGGATGGTGCGGAGGATACTGTTGTGAGGTGGTTCTGGGAAGGATCAGCGTCATTAATCGACACATCCGAAAGTGAAGGGATCAATTTACCATCATCGTTCTTGATGCTGCAATGGTTTGGCATGCCGCTGAGTTGACACGAAGCGCATGCGCCTTTGAAGAAGCCATCCAAGGCAATGCACATAGCGAACTTTCCCCTACCATTGGCACAAGTAGAACACTGATCCTTCTGCACCTTTCCACGTGTAGCAAGGAGAGTGCCGAATCGGATCTGCTTGCGGCGCTGAGGTCCTCCAGTCTCAACACCAGCAACTGGATCAACGCCCTCGCGCCACGGGAGTTCACGGATTTTTGGCATCGCGAGTAACTTGTCCTCTTGGGTCATGAGGTGTTTGGGCTTGGATTTATGCTTGGGAGGCATTTCGGATGGCACGGCTTGAGGGAGGCGCGGCCCGTGGGTGTATCCAGGGGGAAGGTAAGGCTGATGAGGAGGGTATTGAGGGTAAAATGGTGCTGCTGCTGCGACGTCTGGGGTCGGGGTAGCGTCAAGAGGCTCAGGAGATTCGAGTGCTTGAGGATTGTTGATCTGGGCAAGCAGGTCCTGAACGAATTCTGGTTGCAGTTCTAGATCTGCACATTTCACGTCAGCAGCTTTTACATGGAGTAGAATGGGACGAAAGGAAAGAGCTATGTATACCAGGGTCCATACTTCCTGGTGAAGATGGTGAAGACGGCTCAAATTCGCTCTTTACAACGATAGTATCGCTATTTTGCGTCCCCCGCCCGCCCTCATGTTCAAGGTGAGGAGGCATTTTGTATTGGCTGGGAGGAGAGGATGAATTGCGGGGGCTGTGAAATGGAAGTAAAGAAGTTAAAAAGAAACGCGAAAGCTCCAATGCTAGCGCGTTTTCCAATCTTTATCGGGTTGGGCAGCCTTGTCTCGCCTAGCTGTGGATAATAAAAGGCAGGCTGAAAATATCTCTGGTGCCAAAGATATATTTTAAACTCCAGATTTCACTCTGGTTGGCACTAGATATGACTCGTAGCCGACTAGGTATTTGTTAAATATCTCACCGTTGAAAAATACCTCCAGAAGATAGTCGTGTTCTGCTTAGTGACGGTTCTTAAGACAGTGAGATAGCCAGCAGTGACGTCAAGCCTTCATGAATTGAGCTCCTTCTAATAAGTGAGGAATGACCTCGGAAAAGGCTGAAATAGTTGACCATTCAGCCTGCAGCATGTCTCATTTCGACTGTTCCTTTTGTCGGATGCATATCGCTCTATTTTCAATGGACGTGGTTCAAATTTCCCGGTTGCTTTTACTTTGGATAAATTCGTAGAATTGAGCTGCGTCTATTATCCATCTATCCTAACTCATCTATTTTGTGATATACAGGAGTGCCGTTTTGTACATTGTACAAGTACATTGCTTGCGCAATTTTTCCTTATTTTTCCTTCGGCCGACTATCCGCAGAATCCAAGTCTTTCTTCTCTTCCTTAAGCTCTTTCTCAGCCTTCAATACCTTTTCTACTTGCCAGACAGCTCGATCAAGCTCGACATTCAACTCGGGTATCTTCAAGGCCTCGGAGATGCGCTTTCCGTTTGACATATGGAGTACCATCCTCTCAGGACCATCTGTTGACTTTTCTGTGTTCGATGCTGACTCGGCATCAAAGGGTGACTTGCCGGTAGAATAAAGTTCGTCAAGGATTGGAGAAGGCTTCGGTGCAATGAGCTTGTTTTTGAGAAGGAATTCGATATGCTGGGAACCTTTCAATGCCCTCCAGTGTGACCACGCGCGAAAGACCAGGTAGAAGAATGGAATGTTAGGTATTCTAAGCAATAATGAGCTGGCAAATCTGAAGGAGGTAATAGAACAGGACCTACACAGGGACCAATGCGAACGGTGCAACAACAGGCATTCCGACAAATGACCAGAGCATCATCTTCCTGTGAAATGCCTGTCTTTCCGTGCCCAGAACTTGCAAGATACCCTGGACTTTTCCGTCTGGAATTAGATGTGCTGGAAATGATACTTCCACCTTTTCCTTTCCCTGCAACTCTTCTGCCATGCGGCGAGCAGACAGAGGGGGCACCGACTTTAGTCCCCATTCCTCGTATGGTATTCTCTTCAGCGCCTCATTGCCATACTGCACTACCGTCTTTTGCCATCCAGACTCCTTCTTCTCCCAGCTAGCCCATAGATTGGCAGCCCTCGTAGTGCCCTTATCAAGCCAACTCTGCTGATCGCTGGTGGTTGTAACATTGAGGCGCTGACAGTATATGAGGGTTCGACGTGTCGAGATGGGAAGGAGGAAGAGCTTCATTGTCGTTGCTGACAGCTAGGACTCGATGTCTCTGAACAACAAGTCCCTGATCTAAGTCATTCCCATAGGAGGGGTCGGTGGTCTGCGGAAAATGCTGCCCCAAGACTAGAAAGGCGTCGAGACCAATGGAAAAATCAAGTAGAGAAAAGTGCGAAGGCGATGATAAATATTGTATCAGCCCAGATGCATGAAGTAAATGTGGTTCAATGAACACTCTTAGTTTGGAGCTCCACTGCAAAGCGTGGCTGATCTGCGCCTCACCACTGGACGCCAGACTCGAGAGGAAACGGACGTCATAGGTAGAGCTACAGGGTGGGAAACTCTAATTCGATGCCTTTCCGGAGGTTGACCAGCAAGGCACAACCGCGTCGAGACCTCCATTCGCCTGCAAACCAGTGAAAAAGAATCATCTGATGAAATAATTTTCTATTATTTATTTGTTCACGTATGGATGGATGCCACCCCGCATTCTGCAGTGCGATTGATGTGTTGCGACGACACAGTCAGAAGTAAGATTACTTCACTGTGATCATTATCGTGAGCCTTTGCGAGTTCGCCCAGAACATCCATGGAGGGCCCAAATGCTCAACCCTCGACTGGTGTCGTTCAAGGTCCCCAGCTGGACGCACATCAGATACTTCAACATGGCCCCTCCCATCCTCCTTCGGAGGCGCAAAGGCATATCTCTGGCGCCTCTTCATCCTCATCCACGGAAGCTACTATGAGAGGGAAGAGGGAACCTCCTCAGAGACCCCAGACCTATTCTTCTTCTTCGCGCCAGTCTCAAAACTCAGCAAGCACTCGTGCTGAGAACCGGGCTGCGCAGAGGGACGTGAGGACTCTTCCGCGTAAGGATGCCACCCTCATTATACACTACTCGACAATACTAACTGTGGAGCAGCATGGATCGACTCCTACGAAGATGGAGAAGAAATCTTGAATATAAAGCCTACAGACTGCCTACTTTCCTCTCCGCCATCTCGCGCACACGCTGCTCAACATCACTATGCTCCTTCAGATCCCGCTCGCCGAGTCTCAATGGATGGATATGTGGATGATTACGAGGAGGTCCCTAAGATTAATGGGAAAAAGCCAGAGACGGGAATTTTTGGTGGATTTAAAGAGCCTGTGAGGGGCCGAAAATGGGATTATGCAAGGGAAGGGGATCCAGTCATTATGCAGTCTGGAATCCTTCCAAGCTCTTCACCCTGGCGAACTTACATCAAATCTTCCCAGTACGGACCAGCTCAGGATGAGGATGTCAAGAAGGTAGACGAGGAATATCTGCACCAACAAACACCTGGGTATCAGAAGCCTTGGAGAGGGGATCTAGAGGGTAGTGACGATCCAGAAAAGTTCAGGAGTCTAATACATGGCCAGAAACGGCGGAGATCTTTCATGGACGGAGTACAGGTGCGTATTTTCGTGCCCTAAAACTCTCTTAATACTCACAATTTCTAGCATGTGCTCCTCATGCATCCGCTCGTCCCTCTGATGTTCCGGGTGACTGTGCTCACTACATCTACAATTGCTCTGGGTTTATCAGCGTCCGTCCATCACTTGTCCGATGAATATACGTACCCACAGAACCCTTCAACGACTATGGCCATTGTAGTCGACGCTGTTGCGATCCCATACATTCTCTATATCACCTGGGATGAATATACTGGCAAACCCCTAGGCCTCAGATCTCCAAAGGCCAAGATTCGACTTGTGCTGCTAGATCTCTTCTTTATCATCTTCGAATCTGCTAATCTATCTTTGGCTTTCGGAGCTCTGACGGATGCTAATGGAAGTTGTCAAGAGGGTCGTAATGGATCTAATTTTATAATTTGTGATAGAGTCAAGGCTCTCTGTGGCATCTTGATGGTAGCATTGATTGCCTGGAGCATGACCTTCTCTGTGAGCATATTCAGGTGCGAAACACTCAATCAAGCTGAAGAGCAAACACTGACTCTATTAAAAGACTAGTTGAACGTGTGGGAGGCAGAGAGGAAGGCGACTAAGAGGATTCGATGTACACATAACGGCTTCTGGATCCATACTTCGGCGTCCATTTTGGAGAAATTGGAAGCATACACAGCATGGCGTTCTGGCGGAGAAATATCACGCCTCGAACAGGTGGCGGCCTCGGCGGCGGTTTCCTGACTTACGTAATGTTGTATAGTTCTTCATTTCTCGCTGAAAATACGAAGCTCATTTACCGGGCATCATAACCGCATAATCTGCTTCTCATTTCTCCAAGACCGGTCCGTGATCTCCATACAAAGGATCTTTCTCGAACCACCCCAAACCAGCGATACCCTTGACCTTGCTTTCTTCTCCTTCTTTCCCATAGCACATGTCCCACTCCTTGCCTTTAGGATAGCTCCCGACCATCTCGAAGCCGCTGCTGAAGTCGTCGAGAAGGCGATGGCCAACTCCTGCTGGAACTACAATTACGTCTCCTTTCTCTACCTTAGCTTCGACGCGTGATGGGTTTGCTTCGCCGCCAAAGCCTTCTTATTTCAGTATCCAAAGTTACTTGAGAAAATGAACTACGTACACAACATAGCCTTTCCAGAAGAGATGCACAGTACTTCATGAGTTGTGCTGTGGAAATGGGTAGTGCTGTACATAGTGTATCTCCATTGTGGAGTCACGACCCCAATGTCTTTGAGATGTGACTCGATGCTGAAGGCGGGAGCTGAGGAGGGAATGCAAGAATGGTAGATGAGGAGGGGATGGCTTTGGATGCTGGTGTTGGGGATTAGATTGTGTTGTGGGATGAAGTGACGAGAGACTCGGAGGCTGGAAAGGGGTGTGAGAGATAGGCGTGCCATTTTGAGTTTGTTATGTTGGAAGTTATGGAGATGAGGCTGAATCAGAAGGAGGGGAAAGGATCACCAAATGGAGGGGTTGCATCGACGTCACTGACTTTAAATGCTGAAATGATTGGACTCGTACTACAGGTAGAATGAAACCATTAAAGCAGGACAATGAAACAATTGAAGATGATTCAGAGTAGCTCAAGATGAATTACCTAGTCTGTAGGCTCCTTGCAAGCAGTGTCCGTCACCCAGTCCAATTCTTAGCTCTAAGGCCCGAATAGGAAAGAGCATCTTGAAATGGCTTCGAATATTACCTCTCAAGTATGGAAAGAACTTGAAAACACAGTCAAATTCCGAGACTGCCCTCTCTTCGTCATTCATCTCAGGCTTCCAAATTCAAAAGATTTGCCATTTGTGAATAACTCATGTTCTTCAAAAGCTCTAGCGCCAAACGCGACCGGCACAACACGCTTTTCCATGCCTCAGGCATGAGAGCTTTGCTGCCGCCTATGATACCTTGCTGACTTGGATCACGAATTCATTCCATATTAATCCGTTCTTCTTCCACGACCCTCCACGCCCATTTGTCTTGACAAGAAACCTCCAGTCTTGCCACAGACACACTCTCCATTCACTGGTCTCTCCTTACGACTGACATACTAGGAGCCGACTTTCCTAATACTGATCGGTGACGTTCGCCCCATTTCAGCATCTGCTGCTTGTTCGCGAACTGCCTCCCCTCAAAGAGCAGCTTCGGACGCAGTACGCGCTTCGATCTAGCAGTAGTGGCCTAGAGGGCTAGTCATAGACCGCCGATAAGGCTGCGATATCAAAATCACGAACTTCCAATCCTCAAAATCTCCTCCATCTTCGACAGACAACCCCTCATCCGCGAGAAACACCACACAACCTCAACATGTCTGTTGCAACGAGAACAAACACGATGGTCTCCATGCCTCCAGTCCCAAATCGGGAGGACTTAGATGCAACGTAAGATGCGCCTGAGCTGCCCTCTTTCTATGTGGCGTCCCCTCAAGATCTATGGCTAACTGCTCGCAGATGGAGATATCTCGAAGCGGGAGTGCGAAAGATCATGTCTGCGCTTCAAGATGGAATGGATATGCAAACCGTAAGTGCCTGTCTCCTCGAACCAGAAATGATTATATCGCTGACTTGGAATACAGTACATGGGAGTCTACACGTGCGTCATCCTCTAATTCATCTCCCGTATCCGCATGCTAACATTTGCGCAGAGCTGTCCACAACTTCTGTACTTCACAGAAGGCAGTCAGCAATAACAGTAGTGGTATTATCGGAGGAGCACATCGCGGAGGTATTTCTACTAACGCCGTATCTGCGAACCTAGGCTTACGATTGGCAGCACACCTCCTCGGTGAAGATCTCTATCAGAACCTGATTACCTACCTCAACGCCTACCTCTCCGATCTAGTCCAGAAGTCGAAATCACACACAGATGAGGCCCTCCTCAGCTTCTACATTCGAGAATGGGACCGATACACCACCGCCGCAAAATATATCAATCATCTTTTCAGATACCTGAACCGACACTGGGTCAAGCGAGAGATGGATGAGGGAAAGAAGAATGTTTATGATGTATACACCCTCCACCTGGTTCAATGGCGCTTGACTCTCTTCAGTGAGGTCAATACCAAGGTTATGGACGCGGTTCTCAAGATGGTTGAGAAGCAACGTCATGGTGAGACTATCGAGCACAGCCAGATCAAGAGTATCGTGGATTCGTTCGTCTCCCTTGGCTTGGATGAGGCCGATCCTACCAAGTCAACTCTTGATGTCTACCGGTTCTCCTTCGAGAAGCCATTCTTAGATGCTACCAAGGTCTTCTACCAGGTCGAGTCGAAGCAGTTTGTTGCCGAGAACAGCATTGTTGAATACATGAAGAAGGCCGAGGTTCGCTTGGACGAGGAAGAGGAGCGCGTCAATATGTATCTGCACCCAGATATCATTGTGCCTCTGAGGAAGACTTGCAACACCGCCCTCATCGCAGATCACTCCACCATCCTCCGCGACGAGTTCCAGGTTCTGTTAGACAACGACCGATATGCCGATATGCAACGCATGTACAACCTCTTGTCTCGAATCCCAGATGGCCTTGAGCCTCTGCGTACTAAGTTTGAGGCACACGTCCGAAAGGCTGGTTTGGCCGCTGTTGCGAAGGTTGCAGTTGATGCAGACAAGTTGGAGCCCAAGGTCTACGTTGACGCTCTTCTTGAAATCCACACCCAATACTCAGGTCTTGTCAAGCAAGCCTTCAAGGATGAGCCTGAATTCACTCGATCCCTTGATAATGCATGCCGAGAGTTCGTCAACCGAAACCAGGTCTGCAAGTCAGGATCCAACAAGTCACCTGAGTTGCTCGCCAAGTACACTGATGCGTTGCTCAAGAAGAGCGCTAGCGGTGCCGAGGAGAGCGATCTCGAGAATACTCTTACCCAGATCATGACCGTGTTCAAGTACATTGAGGACAAGGACGTCTTCCAGAAATTCTATTCCCGTATGTTGGCACGTAGATTGGTCCATACTAGCTCTTCATCAGACGATGCCGAGACTAGCATGATCAGCAAGTTGAAGGAGGCCTGCGGTTACGAGTACACCAACAAGCTGCAGCGCATGTTCCAAGATATGCAAATCTCTAAGGATCTGAACAGCGGGTTTAAGGAGTTTGAGGCTGGTCTGATTGAGGATGGCGGAAACAAGCCTGTCGATGCAAGCTACTCGATACTGGGCACGGGTTTCTGGCCCTTGACCGCTCCCCAAACCGATTTCACACCACCTGCCGAGATTTCCAAGGCCTACGAACGCTTCCAAACCTTCTATGCCCAAAAGCACAACGGCAGAAAGCTCACCTGGTTATGGCAGCTGTGCAAGGGTGAAGTTAAGGCCAACTACTGCAAGAACACCAAGACCCCCTACACTTTCCAGGTTTCGACTTACCAGATGGCCGTCTTGTTACTTTTCAACGAGAATGACCAGAACAGCTATGAGGATATCGTCAAGGGAACTCAACTGCAGGCTGATGTCTTGGACCCTGCCATTGCCATCTTCTTGAAGGCTAAGGTTCTCAACATGATTCCTGATGGTGAGAAGCCAGGACCAGGCAAGATGTTCACCTTGAACTACGACTTCAAGAGCAAGAAGATCCGTGTCAACTTGAACATTGCTGTCAAGTCGGAGCAGAAGCAAGAGGCCGAGGAGACTCACAAGACCATTGAGGAGGACCGCAAGCTACTCATGCAAGTAAGTAACGTCGTACCCCAATGCATGAGAAATACGCTAACATGAAATCCAGTCCGCTATTGTCCGTATCATGAAGGCTCGTAAGAAGATGAAGCACACCCAGCTCGTCAGTGAGACCATCAACCAGATCCGATCCCGATTCGTCCCTAAGATCCCCGATATCAAGAAGTGCATTGACATCTTGTTGGAGAAGGAGTATCTCGAGCGTCTTGACGATGATGAGCTCGGATACTTGGCATAAAAACGTTTCCTTTTGATCTTTATCCGGCGCCTGTTAACTAGACTTTATTCAGCAAAGATGATCTCGCGCGAGACATCGGTCTTGGGAGGAGCGTCGTTATACGGTAGGGAAAGATGGGAGTCTCAGATGGATTTCATGGCCAGGTTTCGATTGCATATGGGCGGTTACTCATACCCAGGGAACGAAACAACGGGTGTATTGGGACTCTTGATTTCTCTGCTGCTCTTACACGACTCATGGCTGGCTGACACGTATACACACGAACGAACAACAAACGGAACTTGCATTGCTCTGGGGTAGGAGGAGTTCAGTCATTTGGTGTTACTACCCGTGGATACCTTGCGGTCTGAGGTGTTCCAGACACAGAGAGACTGTAATATTGAGAAAATGTATCTTTGAGCTTTGAATTTCCTCTGCTCGAGTGATGAATGTTATGGTCTGTGCTTTTTTCTCCTTTTCCCAATCTCGCTATCCGAAAAGTATTTGGTTCTTTTGTTATATTTATTACATCAATGTTATTGAGTCACTCCATTTTCAATTTTTCCAAGGAGTCAGAAGGAAGATGATGTATGAAATGCTTTCTGAACCTCCTTCGTGAATTGCTAGCACCTCACAGCTTTCTCTTACACAGCCACAAATGCAATTCATACTTCTGCCTTAGCTCAAATCCCTATAGGCAACTTAGTTCACAAGATCTCATTCACAAGCGAGTCATCCCTTTCTTTCCTTCAAGCGATGACAGGCGGCAAGAAGAAAAGTAGGTATACTATTCAGGACACCTCTTTCATAACGAGCTGCCGCTTTTTTCTCTTCAGCCGTTGGCAGCTAGCAGAAGAGCAGAAGTGCCAGTGCGGTTTGCACTAAATTTTTCAGATTAAAACTTGGAGCTTGTAATGGCGGTCACTGAGTGCTATTTAATGCTGTTGGCAGGCTACCCTTTGGACACATTTCAAGTAAAGTTCTTCCGATCAGCTCTTCTTCGTAGTGCTTAGCTGGCAGGCTTCTAGAGAAATAGATAAGAGATATCATAGTGGTTTTAGAAGTGGTTTTAGTGAGCACAGCTTTAGTTTGTTGTCAGTAGCCTAAGTAAGTCTCAAATGTCATTCGATGCCGAGACTGCTTCGGGCGACCATCGCCTTACGAGATGCGGTTCTCTGACTGTGAGCAAACTAACCTGAAGGCTGCTCTCGTCATCTGTTTCAATACATGGAGCGGTACCTGGGCAGTATTTTAATGAAGGAGAGGATTTTGTTGATCACGTTCGGGGAGAGTTTTAAGGTACAATACCATGCTGAAAGTTTGAAAATTTCTTGAAAGCGAGAGATCTTTGGGGGTCTTATATGGTAATCTTGCATTTATGGACAAGATTGCATTGACCACAGGATGAGAATGGGCGGAGATTGGTCAAAGAGCTGAAATTCATTGAGAGGGGTAATAATCTGGATCCTATACCATCTTTTAACATTCTTGCAACCGTGGTCGTGGGGCGTCGATGTAGAGGTATTAGTACAGAGTGAACGAACTAGCATTACTTTTCAGGGAACCATCATCCGCCACAGGCTACTCGTACCGGTAAATATACTTTAACCATGCTTTTGTAATTTCCATCGAGTCACTACTGCTTGTTCCCACATCCAACGTCCCTAGATCCCGGGTACCCCACGAACAGCACTCATTAGACACTTCCCACGTGGCATGACCGCGACTCGGACGTTAGTGTTGGACGAGGAATAGAGTTCAGCATTCCTGTTGTGCATTGTTGAAATTTCGAGGCGTTCCTGGAGATCGGACACGGGATATGAAAAGTTCCTGGTTCACGATGTATCGTTTCTGATACAAGCTGGAATTTGAGACACCGAAGCTTGCGAGATCAAGTGATACGAGAGAGTTCCTAAGCTTTGGGCGGATGGTGGTTATGTGAATGCGGGTACCTGAGACCATCCTGGGATGCAAAAAGCCTTCGCCGATATTTTTACGGGACGGGACGGATGCTGGCCTGGCTGAGAGGCTTTGCCTTGTTTTTCCGGGCCGAGTCGGAGGGTGGTTTTTGGCTGAATATTTGATGATTAACCTGGTAGTTGGGAGTGGAGATTTGGTTACTTTTTGGTTACTTGTTGGAGGCCAATGATGAGACGATGATGGGCAGATTATGACACAGCTGTTTGACCCATCAGCATTTCTGCAATTTCTTCAATTTGGGGTCCGAGTAGCGAGCGAGGTGGCTTCGAGGCTTGCTTGTTGGTTCAGCTCATCGATTTGTCGAGGACGAGTTTATCTTCTGCAGGTCTCAGGTTGTTGCGTAGATCGTACGCTTGGTGGACTGGGAATCCATGATGCGTGCTTGTACAACTTAAAAGATGCGTGTGCGGAAAGCTGCATCTTGAAATCATGTTCGATGGTAAATCTTACTTAGCGGGGTCTTTCGTGATGCATGAGTTTTCTGGAGGATCGAGCGCTTCGCCTACAAAGACTACACCTAGTGGATATCTCAAGTTCATGGACATCTCAGGTACTTTTTGGAAAGTTTGGGTGAGGATTAGCGCTTCGCCTATGCATCACCAAAGACAGCGTCGAGTACG
The DNA here is from genome assembly GCA_001625345.1 of Cairneyella variabilis. Classification (NCBI taxonomy): domain Eukaryota; kingdom Fungi; phylum Ascomycota; class Leotiomycetes; order Helotiales; genus Cairneyella; species Cairneyella variabilis. The sequence goes on along the minus strand of AYLM01000156.1, from coordinate 3,034 downwards.
GAATCCGGACTTCTGGAGATCGGGAACGATACAGAGGCTGCTGGGTTGTGCGATGTTTGATCGTACTCTTCATGATCATGCGGCTTTCCTTGGTGGGCCAAGAACCGAGGGTTGGACTCGAATTGTTTACTCTTTCATTCTTGTTTGAGAATATGGGATGGTAACGTGCAGTCCAGGAGAGTTTTACGCTGCAGTGTTCTTTATGCACATGCTGTTTGCGAGGTACGAGGACGGCTCCCCTTTTGTGGCTGGATACGTTGCAGTTCGATTCAGCCAATAGATTTCGAGGTGATACCAGATGTCTGGAAAGAAGGGTTGTACTTGTATAGACAGGCATCAAGTCATAATAGTAATTGGACAGGGGATTGGCCAATGTGGAAGGTTTGAACATTAATTTAGCACGTGGCATGGCGATCAGCCATTGATGGGATCGTCCCATGGTGTTGATAAGAACTCGAAACCCTTCAGGCCGTCGTTGCTTCTTTGGAACGGATTTTCATTTGATGACATGAGATTGACAGAATAGGTGCGAGATGATGAAGGGGGGGGTTAAGTACCTTTGTAACTTACCTAGTGCTTGGACAAATTTTATAAGGGGCATGGCCTCTGGGCTCGCACATGGCATTTGACGTGTGGAAAGACTCCACATAACCCTCGGGGCTGAATCAACACCAAATGAACTGACCATTAGCCGTGCCGGAGGTAGTGAGCAGGAGCCCAGGGCTCGCCAAACGCCTGCATGCCAGTAGCGCCCAGACAGTCTCCATAGCCTGATTTGGGAGTTCGTTGCACGGTTGCCTGTCTTCAAGGGTTCACCTTCGGTATTCGGAAGCATATCAAAACCTCAACGACCACAGCGTGCTCAGTTCTCTTGTAGCAGCTCGTCTCAGGATCTCTTGTTCCGCGGCATGGCTGGAAAGCAGCAACACAACCACGTTATTGCTGACGAGAGAGCGATAAATAGCATAGTGCAAAAAGTGTGCATTGGATATTTAAGAAGGCCACCTATTATTCAAAAGTGCAGGCTCCCTCCCTCACTGCGCTCTTTTCACCGCCACATCGAAGAGGCGGGCTTGATTCTTGAGCTGCGTGACGAACATGTGAAGAAAAAATTGGTTGAAAGCGTTCAGAGGAAAAAGTTACTATGTAATACTCATAAAGTCTACGAGCAATCAAGAATTAAAATTCAGGAACTCGTTGATATCAAGGGCCATAAAACTTCGCGTATCAGAAAGCCATCGTTAGCGCTAAGCCTCGTGTGGAGGCGAGCTCACCACCCCAAACTAGACTCTCAGCTCAACCACGGGTCCAGTCCAGAGGCCAATGCTCCCATCTCAATCATCAACTACGAGTCTACGACGAGGTATACTAATATTGCTCGACGAGAGATACACGCCTGCCATCAGAACCTGAGCAGAGTCCGCTGCCCCGTCTAGTCGCGACAAAGGCCCGCCGTCGGGTAATCGGGACGACATTATCACATCCGCCTCGCTGCGACCACCTTCTCCGTGCTATAGAATATTCGAGTCCGGAGAAACTACTTTCTTCTGACGGAGCAAACGAGGATCCATTGCGCACACAGGGTCGAGAGCCAAATCAGCGGATTTTGGGACCATCTCATGATCTGCATGGCCGTCCTGATCTGAGGTCTTCGAAGCTGAGAGCATTGCAACGGGCTAGGCCTTGAGATATTTCAATTGCCTCGCCATATTGACACTCTGCACGAAGTGCCAACTCTTGAATAATCTCTGCGGACTGTTCCACCGTCTATTCGCGATCGAAATCTTGTAACCCCTCGGGTGAGGCTGCGCTTGCAGCCAGAAAGAACAAAAATGGGTGCTTGCATGAGCACGAATGCGGAGGAGATAGAGCAGAAGAAGAGGAGTCAAGAGATTGACAAGAAATTGGAGGAAGACTCGAGACGACTTCGCCGAGAATGCAAGATTCTACTCCTCGGTACGCCTGGCGCATCATGAGAATGATTGTCAAGCTTAGGTTGCTAACTATTCACCAGGATCCGGAGAGAGCGGCAAGTCGACAATCGTCAAGCAGATGAAGATTATACACCAGAAGGGATATACAGTGGACGAGTTGGCTCTGTATCGGTCAACAATTTACAAGAATTTGGTTGATTGCGCGAAGGCTCTAATTGGGGCGATGCGGCAGTTTGGGATCGACCCCACGAACCCGGCGAATATCGAATATAGCGATTTTTTGATGGACTACCAAGTTGATCCAGACCCGCATACACCACTCAATCCGCGGGTAGGCCAGGCCGTCGTATCTCTGTGGCATGATAGCAGTACAGAACGGGTGATGGAGAGACAGAGCGAGTTCTACTTGATGGATTCTGCACCATAGTAGGTTGCGAGATTGGGACCCTGAGATGTCCGTTAATGTCCTCTAGTTTCTTCGACGAGGCTGCGAGAATTGCGGCTCCCGAGTACATACCTGTAGAAGCAGATGTTCTACGAGCAAGAACGAAGACTACCGGTATCTACGAAACCCGATTCACTATGGGCTCACTGAGCATACAGTAAGTCCGGAACTGAGAAGTGGGAGTGAAGAATGACTAATATCTGTTTGCAGTATGTTCGATGTCGGTGGACAGAGAAGTGAGAGAAAGAAATGGATCCATTGCTTCGAGAATGTTACATCAATTATCTTCTGTGTGGCCTTGAGCGAGTATGATCAAGTGCTTCTGGAAGAGAGCAATCAAGCTAGTTTCTCCACGTGATTCTACATGTGCTTTACTGACATCTTCCAGAACCGCATGATGGAGAGTTTGGTGCTCTTTGACTCGGTCGTCAACTCGAGATGGTTTATGCGGACGAGTATTATCCTCTTCCTTAACAAGGTGGATCTTTTCAGACAGAAGCTCGGAAGATCACCGCTGGTCAACTATTTCCCGGATTACTCCGGCGGAAATGATATCAACAGAGCATCGAAATACTTGCTCTGGAGATTCAACCAAGTAAATCGGGCTCACCTAAACTTATATCCTCAGTGAGTTCTAATCCCCCAACCCCCAACC